>ASZG01024360.1:0-27445 GCA_000411095.1 Aethionema arabicum
CAATATACTTAACTCCTTTGAAATGACCACATATCGTTATCTTTGTTACATCATCATATTTAAATCCATCGTCCCATACATTTCCTCCTTTGCCTCCTTTTGCTTCAACTCTAGAAGGTGTAACATCAGTTACATATACTCCAAGAGATCTCATGAAATTATCAGAAAATCCATGGAAACCAATGATCTTCTTTCCCTCGGATTCTAGTGTAAACTTACTATAATATCCATCATTACCAAACAATTCAGAGGTTCTTAAATTGGTTTTAAATTGAACAGCTTCAATATAACTAGAGCTGTAATAACACTCGACAGATATAAGGTGTTCGCCTTTTAGATGGTTAATCTCAAACTGAAAAAAAAAAGAAGAATGGATTGAAATTAGGAAAATATAGAGAAAAATAACTCTCAAACTATCAAAATAGTTTTTTTTTATCTTTAAATTTTGATAACTGAGTTTTTTAATATCGAAAATTGAACCTTAAACACAAAATTTAAACCCTTAATCCCAAAATTAAATATAAATTAAAATATAATTATTGGTTAATTATGTTATAATTTTTTTACATTTGATTTTTAGATTTTTAATCGACATGATTCGATTAGAGCTGAGAGATCCATAAAGTCAAAAAAAAAAAAAAAATACAATGAGAGTCAGATTGACTAAAGGAGAAAATAAAAGGTATTTTACCACGTTTTTCATTTGTTGGATTTTTCGGTTAAAACATCAAACCGTGACGTATAAAAAGAGTTCATACTTGGAAAAAACGATAGATGTATATTTGCCACATTTTTTTTCGGTGAGATTTTTTTGATTAAACAATCAAACAATATGGTTTATTTTTTTGTCATTATCCGTTTAAAAACTCCATTTTAATAGTTCAAAATCTTTTTCCCTAAAGGAAAAATAATTCAGAAATTAAAATAGCATATGAGATATTTAATATGTATATGTACTTACTGTCTGTATATATTCTTTGGTCATATTAATGTTAAATGATCCTTCTTTGGACTGTCCACTTTTGAGATACTCAGCATTAATATATAGTATCCCTCCTCCAGGACCACCTCCTATGTATATTTTTGTTATGTGATCATGGTCGGATCCATCATCCCACAAACTCCCTCCATTACTCCCTTTTGGTCCCAACTTCTCGCTCATATTTAATGGACTTTAATCTTTAAACATAGAAGATTTAATCTTGATTAGTCCATTAATTATTAGTTTGATCAATCATTACTCACTTTTTTTACATCAAACGCATTAAAAAGTCAAATATATTCAGATATTTCTAAATACTCCATCTATTTTATGGTATAATTTTTTTATTACGTGATTGCACACATATAAATATAATTTATGAAATAACATTTTTGTCCTTAACTATTAAACATTTTTTCTTTTTCAAAAATATTTACAGCAGTAAGTTTGCCAAAAAAAAATATATGAAAAAAAACATGGAAAACTTAAAGCATGTAATAATAAGGAACAAATAAAAAATCGTAAAACGCCATATAAAAATGGAAGGAATTTTATATAGGATGATGAATAAAAAATAATATATTAATAGTTTCCATTTAAAAGAAAAGTATACACAAAATGTTAATAAATAGAAATTTTAAGATCAAGGAGTGTCAAAGTTAGTTTGCAAAAGAAATATAATCTATTAATTAAAAAAAGATAAAAAAAATTATCACAAGTATTTATCTTTGAAATATTGGATGAGATGAATAAAAATTAATTCTGGATAAAATAAAAAATGTTCTTGGGGAAATTACGAACAATTTGGGTGAAATTACAAAAATTATCAAAAATGATACAATTGGTCGAAGAGAGAGAGCTGACCTTAAAGAAGAGAGAGAGAAACTTGATGAAGAAGAAGTGAAATTGTGATCTATAATCGACAAATGGAAACGTGTATTTTATACACAATTTTTGACATTTTCTAACATGTTTTATTAAATATTGACTCCTTCAGTAATTAATAAGTTATATACTAATACTTTATAGTCTCTTCGGTTCAATACAAAAATGTAATAAAATATTTATAATTACTAATATATTTCTATAATTCATTCATTATTCGTGATGACGAACCCAATTACAAATAAAAATAATAATTTATTGAAAGTATATTAATTTTTAAAAAAATAACAATTTAATATGCATAGAAAGTTTTAGAAAAAAGGTAAAACATTTTTATAATCGATCGGGGAAATATTATAGAAAGACTTTCATTTAAATATATGACTTGGATTAATCTAATAAGACAATTAGATACAAAGGCTTATTATTAAAAGACTACACAAAGTCTTCTCTAAAATGCGAATATTTTATGGCAAGTATATAAATTCTCGTGCAACCCACGAAATTCACTAATTTTAAATATGCATACTATTTTAGTTATGAGATTATATAATTACGAATAAATAAATTTAGATATAAATTAAAATTCTCATGAATAAAGCTATATATGGTAATGTTATGTTTAATTTCACTTTGTAAGATATTATAAACTATATATAAAACTAAATATAAGTTTTCAACATGTTTAGTGTAGTTTATATAGTTTATATTTTCTTGAATTTTTTTTGTACAAATATAGTTTACATATTGATACTTGACATATTTAAATTATGTATGAAAAGTAAAAACAATGTGTATATACTTACTATAATATTTGTTGAGAGCTCCAAATATAATTCATATTAAAATTTTATATACTTGGTATTTTTCAGGAAAAAGATCGATGTTCTAATTATATATAATTCAATTTACTATTTTATTAATTAGACGGGTTGCAACTAATGGAGCATTATTTGCATTTTATTTGGTTAAACAACAAAAGTCAACGCTTGTAATTTTTTTCCCAGTCAACGCTTGTATTTATATCTCTGATTTGGCAGAAACTTACATTTGCATTTTATTTATATATATATATATAAAGTATACATTATGTAATTTATTTTATTTTTGAATGTGACACATGACTTATGAGTGTATGACAGGAGGCATCTTCACTTTGATTTATTTTATATAATCTTGGTTGGAAACCAATACAAATAAAAGTAAAAATACATAACAAACTAAATTTAATTTAATTTAAATTATGCAGATATATTTTTCTCTGTTCTATTTGAATATACTAAAGATTGATGTTTTTGGGTTTATATGTGTCAATTCATTTCTTCTTTTATTTTTATAATTTATTAACTTGCTATTATAATTTTATAAATGATATATATAGAGTAATAGAGATATATTAGTAATTTTAATTTTTATGGAACAAACGAATAATATTTTAAGAAGCAACTGAACTTAAATTGTTAGAGAAACTTTTGTTTTAATTATTACATGAGATTGTTATAAAAGACAAATAAAGAAACATAAGAAACAGACAAGCAATAGAGTTACATACAAGATAAAAAGTTATAGTAATGAACATGATCAAAACATGGTCAAAACATGATCAAAACATGATCTAAGATTGTTCAAAATATAAAGATTAATTACTGGTCGTTGATGGGTAAGACATAAACACCAATCTGATGAAGCATATTGCTCGATTTTCCATGGAATCCAACGATCTTGTGACCTTCTTTACCGATTACAAACTTTGAGGCTGTTTCAGTTCCAAAGAGTGTACAAGTTTTCACATTGGTCCTCAACTTAAGCATCGTTATCACTTCACATTCATTTTCAGCAATTTTATCATAACTTCCCTCAATCGATATCAGGTATTCACTTGGATGATTCAGCTCCAACTGCAATAACAAAAAAAAAACATAAAAAACAAAGAAAAAAAAGAATTATTACTCCAACTGCAAAAGAAAAAGAATATAAAAAACAAAAACATTTTTTCAATTTCAAATTTGAAGAAAAGAATTTGTAAAAGGTATTTCAATAGTATCTTATTCTATTACTTAAAATGAACAGTGAATATGAAAAATTATTAGTTAGTCATTTTCTTCAAAACTTGTATGATATCCATAACGAATAGTAAATATTAACTTTTTAAATACGAAAAATTAAATTACTATTTATTTGGAGGATTTGCAAACAAAATATACACCTTTTCAGGGGTGTATCTGTACAAAAACACAAATATTAGAAACAATGGTATTTTTGTTATGTACTAATGAATTTGTGTATTTTTACAAATTCCCATGAAAAGTGTATTTTTTTGTAGATCCCCCTTATTTTCCTTAAAAATTTAGTAAATGTTCTCCGAATTTCAAGACTAAATTTAAAGATTAATAAAGACGATGTTAATCAAGAAATTAAAATGACATTATTAAAGATGATATTTTTCATTTTTGTTTTCATATTCAACAAAAATCTTAATTAATATTTTTTTTTTAATTTTAAAGAATATCATTGAAGACGATGTTAATCATGAAATATATAGAAAACTTTTATGAAAAAATGAATGTAATATAATGCTCACCTCTTGAAAGCTACGTACTGTATCGGACCCATGACACTTTCCAAACACTAAGTGATGATCTTTGTTATATACGAATTTGATGAATGAAATACCAACGTCACCAAATCCAACACATATCTTTCTAACACCATCAAAACCAGAACCATCATCCCAAGACTCTCCTCCATTAAAACCTTGAGCTTCAAGTTTCTCAGCAACAGGAGAAAGAGACAATGGAGAAGAATATGCTCCAAGAGCAAAAAGATTATCACTAGAAGATCGTCCATGGAACCCAACAAGAGCACAACCTTTATTTTCGAGCACAAATTGTTTAAATTTCCCATCAGGAATTTTTCCAAATAAAGGAGAAGTTCTTCCTTTTGATGTTTTAAAAATCAACGATGAAATTGGCTTCCATTTATAAGTCCAGTATGTACCCTCCACAGATGTAATATATTCATTTGGATAATCAATCTCAAACTGCAACAAAATAAACAATATATGTACACTATTCAAAAACCAGAAGAAAAAAAAATTATAATATAGTCGAATAAGCATTTATCACTCCATGAAAACATACTAATTTTCGGCAAAAACTTTAGTTGAAATTTTTTAATTTTCGACTCAAAAGAAAATTATATTTGCCAAAAAACAAAGTTTAGGAATTTTTTCGCAAAAAAAAAAAAAAAACCAAAGTCTAAGGGTTTTTTCGCCAAAAAAACAACATTCAGAAATTTGTTCCCCAACTTAATAGTTTAGACTCTGTTTGGCCAAAAAAACATATAGTTTAGGAGTTTTTCGGCTGCTATCCTTACATTAGTTTCGACATTTTCTGTATCGTTAACTATAATTAATATCGTTTATAGAATTGAAGAGTTTTAGTAATTAGAAATTAGAACCTGTCCTTCGAAGTCCTCTCTGTTTTTATAACCATGTTGTTGTTTCTTGAGTTTTCCATTATACACATAATCAAATCTCACACGTCTAACTTCATCGTCTTCGTAACCAACATACACCTTTCTTACTCCATCGAAAGAACCGTCATCCCAAAAACTGTCCTCATCACTACCACCTTGTTGTTCTAGTTTTGTAATACAAGGAATCCCCTTGAGATATGCTCCAAGAGAGTTTAAGTTCTTGTCTGCAAATCCATGGAATCCAATGATTTTATTGCCACTACTTCCAAGTGTAAACTTTGTACCTTGGTCATCTCCCATTATCTCAGAAGTTTTGATGTTTGTTTTGAATTGAAGTCCTTGAATGATTCCAGATGTTTCATCATAGTAACCTTCAACAGATATCAAATGTTCTTTCTCCAAGTGATTGATCTCAAACTGCCAATAAAAAAACATTAAAGTTGTTTTTAGATATAAATATTTACATCTACCAACAATGGTGGAACTAGGTTAAGATCACGTGGGTCAATTCATCCACGTGAAAAAAAATTATAAGGTAAATTTGACCGATTTTTGTAATTGACCCACGTTGAAAAATTTTATAATTGATGTGTTTTACCGTACCGTTTCTTTGAAGCCTTTCCTTTCTAAACCATGGATTGGTCCAACTTTTTTTTGACCATTTCTTATATACTCAAATTGAATATACTCTAGTACTCCTCTATAACTACCTCGTACCATTATCTTTGTTACATCATCATAATCAAATCCATGATCCCATTTATTACCTCCTTCTCCTCCTTTTGCTTCTACTCTTGTAGGTTTAATATCAGTTAAGTATGCTCCAAGAGAGTAAAGGTAATTATAATTAGAAGAACCATAAAAACCAATGATCTTCTTTCCCTCATCAGCTTCTATTTTAAACTTTTTACAATCACCAATGTAACCTAAGAGTTCTGAACTTCTTAAATTGGTTTGAAATTGAAGTGCTTGAATATTACCGTTGCCGTAATAACCCTCAACAGATAAAAGGTGTTCGCCTTTTTTATGGTTGATCTTAAACTGACAAAAAAAACACAAAAAACAAAAATTGATTCAAATTAGATAAAGATGATGTTAAGTAATAAAGAGGAAAACTTTAAAAAAAAACAAAATAAAATTTTAAGTGTTCACCATTGGAGACTAAGAATTACGAAGGCTACTAATGAAGTATTTTTAACTTTTTGTACTATTCCAGTACTATATGTTTAATAGTTAAAATATCCATAAATTTTTTTAATTTGTAACTTTATATTTAATTTATTTAATTAATATATATGAATTAATACAAAACTATATTTAAAATCTAATATATTTCAAATAATAATTAACGAATTATAACTTACTATATTCTTACATATTCTTAAATATATGAATTAATAAAATTTGAATTCAACGTATTTAACTAATTAATTTATTAGATTTAAAAATATGTATCTAAATCTAATTAATATATTAGTTCAACTATGGTGAATTTTTATAAGAAAAATAATTGAATTAATTCATTTAAAAAAACATATATATTTAGTTATAATTCATTAAGTTTTAAACAATATTTTTCAACATATTGTGACTAGAAAAAATTATATCTCGTCAACATATGTTATCTTTAAATAATTAATTCATATATTTAAAATAAGTGTATGAATAGAAATTTATGGATTTTTTTTTTGTTTGAGTGCCAATTTAGAAATTTGAACATTATTTAAGAATTTAATAATTATTGAATTGACATATAATTTCAAATATTTAAAAATAAATACATACTCTCCAGGGAAAAACATTCCACATGTCGATGTTATTTGATCCTTCTTTGGTTTGACCACTCTTTACATAATCGACATTAATATATTGTATTCCTCCTGGGCCACCTTGTAAATATATTACACTTACTTCATCATGGTCTGATCCATCATCCCATACATCCCCGTTAGAGTAGTACCCTTTAGCTTTCACCTTCTCCATTATATTTCTGAATTATGTATATATTAATATTAGTCAATAATTAATCAGATTCAATCATTTATATAAAACTAATATATTCTCTAACAATGATCTTTCACGTTATATATATTAATATTACTCAATGAAATTTTACACAATCTGGTCTCCAGACTCAAGAAAATGTGCATACCATATAGTCGAGAACTTTCACGGTTTATAAAAAAAAAGAAAAAAAAAAAAAACTATTCCAACTATTATCTATTTTTCCTTTTGGAAAAAAATAATCTATGATTTCTTTGGTTTCATTTAATATTTTGTTAGAATACGCATAAATTACTATAATAAAAAAAATAACAAAAAAACTTTTTTTTATAAAATTATGATTGACGTAATAAAAATACAAAAAAAATGTGAAAATATATTAGTTTTCACCTAAAAAAACTAAAAACATCTTATATTTAAAATTAAAAAAAAACTCCGAGAATATGAAATACTTGGTTATAGAGATTAGAGAGAGAGCTGACCTTGGGAGGAGAGAGAGCTGACCTTGGGAGGAGAGAGAAAATGTATCGGTGGAGAGAGAGAGTGATATTGTGATCTATAATCGCTGAATTGAAAGGTTATTTTATATACAAGTTTATAAAACAGATCGTGAAATATTATATAAAGACTTTAAGAGCATATGACTTAGATTAATCTAATAAGACCATTAAAGATTATTATTAAAAGACTACACAAAGTCTTCTCCATAATGCTAATATTTGTTTTTATATAATAAGTTGATCAAGTTGAAAAAAAAAACAGAACGAAAAAAAAAACAGAAGACAGAGGTTCTATTGGGCCGACTATGAATTACTTTACTTTGTCAATGGCCCATTAATTAGAGTCCACTCAATTTCTTGGTTTCAGTATTTGTTATAATTCATAATTGATATCATTCTTTTATAAATATATAAATATGATAGAGATGAGAGATCATATTATAAAGTAATAACTCATCTTTAAGTACTAAAATCGATTCATCCGACCAATGGGTTACTTAAACTAATATCTTATGGTTTATAATTATGAAGATATTACAATCTGTTATAATGTGAGGAGTTTACTGAATATAAATTTAAACTCTAATCCATTGATTTATATCAAGTGAATTTTAAAAGAATTGAGTAATATTTGCATATATTGTTTCCTATTATTTACACAAATGACCAAAAAAAAATCAATTTTATTTCAATAAATAATTTTTATGTATAAAAATTCTAGAATTTGAATGGAGTGGTTTGGACTTTTAAGTTGGATAATTTCAATATAATAAACATTTAAACATGAATTACATATATCAAATCCAATAACACGGTATTTAGAATTTGATTATTGAATAAAACCTTTGAGACTTAATTACATGACAAACATTAATTGCCATTTTAAACAAAAAGGTAAGTCCAATTTAAGATGATAAGCACAAACAAACATTTTAAAATTTAGAGAAAAATAATACATAATTATCCAATAAGAATCTCACAAATCATTTGAAAGTAAGTTAGTCTCAAACATGCATGTTAAAAAAGCTGCTACAATAGCTAGCTAGCTTTAGCTACATAATCTTTGAGATTATCCAATTAATTAATTAATTAAATATTTTCTACTAAACCATAAGTCTAAGCTTGATGGTGGTTAATATCATTTTTTATATAACACTACCTCCGTTCAAATTTATAGGATGTTTAAGATTTATGCACTCATATTAAGAAAACTTATAAAATACCTATTATAATCTTCTCTATCATTAAAGTCATCCAATTAAAAATTATTGAGTATTTTTTTTGTTTTAATAATAAAATGACAAATAAGGAAAATAACATAAAAATTAGCATTGGAAAGTGACTACATCTTATATTAACAAACAAAAAAAAAACTTCTAAAACATCTTATATTTTTGAACAGTATAAATAAAAATGAGATATTCATTATGGTAATCAAATAAAATTAAGTACTATTTTTCATAATAGACTAATTTTGTCTAAATACGGTTTAGGCTATCGATTGATCAAATAACAAATTAATTGTTCTTTTTAACTAAAAATTTATATTTTCCCGATTTTTATCAAACACAATTAATCGGTAACAATTTTATGAATTTACATTTCATATAATTTAACACATATATTATGTCAAACACATGTGTATAAGTTGTCTTAATCATTTCTTTATTTAAAAATTCAAATCACTTTTATATCCCAACTAAGGAAAGAATATTTTAAAACTTGCTCTTGATTTTTAGAATCTAAAAAGGATTAAAATAAATAAATGAAATAAAGTTTTTTATTGACTCTACACATTATTTGATAGTGGTAGAGTTGTTGTTTTGATACGTAATTGGCTTAATTGTTATGACTATGAATTCAAACTTGTAAGTATATGATAAATAATTAAATAATTAAATAATTAAATGCAGTAAAAGAAAAATTAAAGGAAAAAAGTTTGAAAAGAAAAAAAGTGCTTTTCTTCTCTTTTTTGCTTTAGAAAAAGAGCCAAACACAGCTTGCAAAACCCACTTTAAATTTTATTTTATTATTAAAAAAAACTTATAAAATATAACACCAAAATATAATTATTTCTTAAATCATGTTTTTAGAGTGTAAATATTTTTACTCTTTTCTATTATTATATGAACGCAAAATGTACGTATACTCAGCTACAATAAAATATACGATAGTAAATTTGAAAATTAAACAAAAATATATAAATAAAATTGGACATAAATGATTTAGTTTTGAAAATGCTCATTAGTATACCTAGAGAAGATTTGGTTTTAATGAGATATTTATAACTTTTTACGCAATTATTAATATGCAATTAATAGAATGTTTGGTCCATTTTGAGATCACATGCAAATAATTAATACACGCAAATAAGATTCAAGCCGTACGAATTGGTAGATACTAATCAAAGGACGATACGGAGAATATTGAGTTTCATATTGTATATATTTGAGACAAGAAAACAAATACAAAAAGCAAAAGATATATAATAATGTTACTTTAATGAATTATTGTGAAATAAATTACTATCTAAAATATATAATAGAGTAATTTTTATTTGTTAATATATTAGAATAAATTTATAAAAATAACTTATTAGTTTCACTTCATTTCTTGTTAGACTATAATACTTTCTAAGAAAATAAATTTATTTCGTTTATCATAATACAATAATTCTATTATGATTAGGTTAATTTTAAAAAAAAACTGATTTTAAAATTAATATTTGTTTTTTTTTAATTTCACTAAAAAGCAAGATACATCTCTTTGGTGAAGTATAATTAAGTGGTGCCAAAGTTTGTGGAAGTCCATAGAGTACTTAATATCATTGAAAAACATATTAGTTATTAGTTACCACAAGTTTCATGAGACAAATGTATATTTCAATGAATAGTTTCAATCTTTAGACTTTAGTTCCAAATCTTTAATCCAAAGGGTGGTTGGTTGGTTTAGTGGATGAATAAAGTTTTTTTAATGTTATCATATACATCCGAATTTATATTTAATTTATTTTTATGGAAAATTTAATATAAATTCATCATTATGAAAATGTAAATCTGAAAAAATAGAAATATTTAGTTTAGAAAGCATAATATGAACACTTACTGCAAGACCTACCGAAATTGTGTTTTAATAACTTATACTTCCTCCGTTATATTTACATGATTTTTTTGAAATTTTCTTTGTTTTATTTTATTTGATTTGTGCATGATTTTTTTTTAAAATTTAATAATTTAAATGATTGTATTTGTGAATTTCAGTAAATCAATTTAAAAATCTATTAGTTTATTAGTTGTTATTTGATTTTTTATAAAGAGTTGTTGAAAAAGTTATTTACATTAATTTGTGTGAAATTTCTAAAAATCAAAGAATTTGTAAGAGGTGGAGTATATCTATATATGTTATTATGCAACTAATGTTTGTAATTATCATTTTTATTAAATAAATTATAGAACCTGTAAATCAAAGTACACAAATATTTAGTCTATTGTATTTAATAATTTTTTTTTGTTTGATAACGAAGATAGTTTTAATTTAATTATTATTAAGTAATTGCATAGATATTAATAATATACTAAAAAAATCATAATTTTGTTATTTCAACATACATAACCAATAAACTCCATGAAAGTTATGTATTTTATGATATTCAATCGTATGAAGAAATTGGAAAATAAAACTCCCCAAAACATCATTACATCTTCGGAATTTTAATTAACAAAAGGGGAAGAAAAAAAAAAGAGAAATAAAAATATTCATAAGCAAAGGAGAAATATAAAAAAACACACTAAAATTGATAAATATTAGCTATACTCAATCATCTTTTTTTGCTGATTTAAATTCTTATAGAACTTCTTTATAAAATCATCAGCCGCTTTATCTACGTGTCCATTTTCCGCCACGTCACCATCTTCCATTAACGGAAACGGCGAGTCCGTTACACGTAACGGTCTAACTAACGGCGTCCGTCCAAATCCAGGAAAATAAGGAGATAANTCGTCTAGCGTTTGCGGCGCGTTACCACACGCGAAGAAACCGTTATGGATTTTTTTAGTCTTGAAGCCAGCGATTGGGAAAGGGAAAGAGTAATTAGGAGTGTTGCTACAGCTGAATTCGTATTCTTGTCGTTGATTTGAATTAACGTTTAAAGCGTTTGAAACGTTTGAAGCGGTTGTTGGTGAGGCGGGAACGCGACGACGGTGGTGGAAGATTAAATTTTTGCCGCGTTTTAGAGTAGCGTTGAAATCAGCGACGAGTTTATGCTTTGAAACACCTTTTTGGATCATGTATAAGAGAAAACGCACGATGTTCCATAGCTTTTTGCTTATTGGTGCGTTTCGATCCATTTGATTTTTAGAGAGAGAGATAGAGATTTTATTTTATTTTTTTTAATTTTTTTTTCTAATGGTTTTGATTACTTATGAGCTAAGGAGGAGAAATGTGAGGGGTTTATAAAGGAGAAAAAAGAAAAAGAGATACTTAAACGTGCAAGATTATATACAAATACTTTTTTAAGATAAAACAAATTAAAATTATGAATTTTGGAGCATAATTATTGAATCCATTACTTTAAAAAAAATTATTGATTATGGACAAAAAAAAATTATTATTTAATATTTTTAGTTATAAGATTTTTTTTTCGTACAATTATATATAATATAATGTACTAACCATTAGCTAAGGAAAATATATATCTTAGATAGAATATATAGTCAAAATTTATGAATTCATATAATTAAAGATCTATTTTTAATGGTTTTGTCAAATTTATTTTTTCGTATATATATGTGTGTGTGTAAATTATAGGCATAAATAATTGAGATAATAAATATCCTAAAATTATGATAATTTAATGTTCAACGGTGTAGATTAATAACTTAAAAAAAATGAAACCTAGATTAAAAATTTGTTATGGATTAATTAAAAATAAAATCTACATATTTATGATGTTTAATTTGACATACAACCAATTAACAACATATATATGATCACGTATTTTTCATTGGAATTAATTTAAATTAAAAAAATAGCCGTTTTATGTACATAGTAAGCAACGGAATTAGTGAAAAAAAGCATAAATAAAAATACAATTTAAAGTGGAAGAAATATATAATAGACTTTTAGATAATAACACTTTTGAATACTTTAGTTTGCACTATGGTATGATATCCATATATCTATGTATGGATTTTATTGGTCTTGCTTTATGTCTTAAACTTAAATAATTGATACATCCTTTTCCAATAAGATATTAAATTTAAATCAAAACTATTATACTTCATTATTTGCACTTTATAACAACTTCAACATTCAATTTTTATTTCAGTCCGTTAAAAAGAATTGGTTTGGAGAAATTATTTTATCAAATTAAAACTGATTTTTTTGTTCAGTTTAATTAATTTAGTTGGTTTATTAAAAAAAATATTCCGTTTTGATAAAATAAGTAACAGAAAATAGAGATAATTATAAAGCACTTCATTATTACCACTTTATAACAGCTTCAACATTCAATTTTTATTTCAGACCTTTAAAAAAAATGGTTTTGAGAAATTATTTTATCAAATTAAAACTGATTTTTTTTCAGATTAGTTTAGTTGGTTTATTAAAAAAATGTTTTTGATAAAATAAGTAACAGAAAATAGAGAAAATTATAATTTTTACCTTTTTGTAATTTGTTATATATATAAAATACATACACGCCTATTAATCTTAAAGAAAATATCTAAATTTTGATATATTTAGTTGAAGCGGACAAGATTTTACTTTAATTTGGTTTATCCAATTTAAGAAACACATAATTTTTTTTTAATCCACAGAAACACAATCAAAATTTTGAAAATTCAGTTTAATTTTGGTTAATTGACAGCAAAGCGATTTTTAGTGTAATGATTGCCGACAAATTAAGTAAACTATAAAAGTAAATATCAAACGAAAAAAATATGTGTTTTTTATTTTTTTTTCATGAGTCATTTATCTATGAAAAGTAAGTCCAATTTTTTTTTTAAAAAACCCAAAAACAAACAAATAAATAAGAAGATAACAACCACACATAATTAAAACATTACAAAAGCAAACATTTCTTAAGTTTTCACTGTTATTTGTGTCCACACCACTTAAAAAAACAAAGAAACAAACAACATCATGACCGTTTTTAAAGGCAAAAGGGGTTTTGTCTAGACAAGTTTTAGTCATCATAACTTGGCTACTTCCCAAAAGGAACCAAATTACACAAAAACAACAAATTTTTATCACACAAAAGACCAATTGATGAACACAAAACAGATACAATGAGCAGTTTCTTCTTCATTTAGTACCTTCCAAGCTACTGCTCTTTCATAAGAAACTGGTCTTCCCATACTTGAAAGACATATCCCACCTTGAAGACAAGCAAAACCCTACAAAAAAAATCCAAAATTTAGCAGACCACACCGCGAAAAACTCGATCTTTTTTAAGAAATGTTCAAAACCTGTTGCATAATCTGTGGAAACTCAGTGCAGAGAGTTTTTCTTCCATTATCATCAAAGATTTTCTCTAGAGAAATATCTTGTAAAGCAACCAATGTAGTCTCTAACATGTCTAAACCCGCCTGGTTCGCGAATGTGAACACAGGTAAAGCCTAAAATCATATACAAAAAGAGGAATTAGTAAGCAAACAAAAGCTTACACCTTTTGATTCATGTTTGATTTTGATGTTTTATACCTTCATTGAACAGCACATTATAGCATCTGTATGATGCCAAAGATTCTTGAGAACAGATTCGTTGTTTTCGCTATTAGATTTAAGTAGCTCAACACCCATATAACACCTATTAAAGAAACATGTTAATCTCCATTGTTGATTTTGGAGGTTTTAATGTAGATGATGATTTTGAAGTACCTGTAACTTTGGCAGATCCAACGAGCAAGTGTTTGAGCTTCAGGAGTACCGAGCGGAGTGCGTAGACCGACTTGTGAACTGATATGAGAAGGCGAAAGAGCTAAAGCTACTCGCTGAACAGAAGCTATGATACCTCTTACATATTGTCTAGCCATTGATGCTACATGATCTTGCATATGGCTTTCGATACCGAACTCAAATGCTATTGTCATTACAGATCTTGCACATGAAGTGTTTCCTGATTGATCTGTTGAGGCTTTAGTTCCAGCTGAACCAATCTCAAGTGCTGAAGCAAGGTCTAAAGTTCGATTCGGACTAGATACTTCCTGTTATTTAATTCAAAACAAGATTTGTTAGATCATAAACAAGAAGATTCCAAAGCTAATAAAAGTTCAAACCTTTGCAGAATCAAGAGGTATAATTCGAAAACCAGAAGGTAAGAGCGGTGCATCGTCTGCGAAAGAAGCATCAATTGGAGCAAATATAAGTTCAGCACAAGTTCCAACAGCGTTTTCATCCATTCCATTACAAAGCTGATCACAAGAAAGGGTCAAAACATGAGAGATCTATACTTAGTTTATGTAGAATGACTAAAAGACACAACATAAGTACTTACTTGTAGAAGAAAGATATCTCTTGGAACAATGGCATCTTCAGGTGAATGACCAAGACCTTCCAGCTTAATAACTTCCATGAACTAGCAATGAAAAAAACACCAATATATAATACTTCAAAGAAATTGAAGATTAAACAGAAAAAAAGAAGCAACTTGACTAACCTCTTCATGCTCAATAGTATGAGCAAGAGGAAGTATAACTTGTCCTCCATACCCTCCAACTCGGGCACTACACGGTCCAACTTTAACCGCTGCTGCTAAATACGCATCAATGTTGTTATCTGCCCATTCTGATCTGTGTTCCCTTAGAAACCGAAGCAGGATTGCAGGAGGAACATTCTAGAGTAGACAAAAGCCAAAATAAGAAGGTAAAAAAGGCGAAAAATGTGTTGTGAAAATCATCTTATTAAAAGAATAATGAAGAGAATGGACTAACCTGTAGAAGCATTGAGGCTTTTGCGCATAGAACTGCACTGCTAACAGGAGCAAAGCCATTGGAAAATGTAAGATTTAGACCCATTAGCTTATCTGGAGAAGAGTTCACAAGGATTGTAACATCGTCCATGGTATCGCCGATAACTGACCATCCTTCATCGGTGAAACCATTAACAGCCTCATTGAAACCTCTGCATGAAACTATGTATTAGACAAAATATACTAGAATCCTCCATTAAAAAAGGTAGATAGTGATAAATATTAAACCTGCTTAGTCTTTGACTAAGAGCTCGTAAAGCAGCAGGACGCCGGCCCCAACCATTAACACTATTATTAGTCTGAGTAACCTCCTGAGCTATTTGCTTAAGCTGGCGCAGAGCCTTGAAACAAAAATTGGATATATTCCATCATTAGAGAACAATAAACCAAACATGACAAGAGCAATGTTAGAGAAAAATGAGTTTGAAGTGTTCACTTACAGCCATTGTTGTCTTCTGTGCAAGTACTTTTGGTGACTCGTAGAGCGGGCGCAAGACCTCAGGGACACTACAAGCCTAGCAAATATCCTAACAGATTTAGGACAATGAATTCAATGCATCAAATTGGTGATAGGTTAAGTTTGTTACCTCTAAATCCATATGATCAACAATGTGTATGATTGAACCACCACCATCACAAGGGCGTATAAGGTAACCACTAGGAAGCATCTCTGCTCTAACAAAATGTTGAACCAGTGGCATACTAGGACCATTTTGAGTGCTTTTCAGTGATCTCTCGCATACCACAAGGCTGCCATCTTCTAGAACAGAAGTATAACGCAATAGCCAGAAATCGCGTGGTGGCGCCAATGTAGTTGGTGCATAGAGCTGAAGAAAATCAAGAGGTAAGTCTTTGTTATGTTCAATTTTGAGAAAATATTGTTAATCTAGTATAGCTTTTGAAATGTTAACCTGCATATAAAGTAGTTCAATGGTTCCACCATTGGCTGTTGGCAGCACGTTCAACACGTCAACAGCTCGACATTCGCGAAACCACGAAGGACGATCCTTGACGATCTCTGCAACCTGGTAAAGACAAAAGTAACTCATCTTAACTTCATATTAAGATATACAGTATAGTAGAAGATTGTATAATTAAATAGATATGAGATGATTCTACACATACCCTTGTAGGCTCAAGACCTACTAGGCCACAGGCGCGTGCTGCCACACCAGTGCAACCATGAGAAATAGCAATGATTCCAATGGAATCCGGACCAGGCTGTTACAGAACACAAACAACCATTAACATAAACAAAATATTAGAACCTCTTTTTACTTGAATTTTTGTGTGAAATGTTAAGGACATACCTTCATTCCAGGCATCTGAATCCACTCAACAGCGGTTCCAGTTGCCTTTGAAAGAAACTCTGCTAAAGTTTCTTCTGCAATGGACAAAAGCCTGAAAGAATAACCGTAAAGTTTAGCCACAGAACGATTTTTCGATATAGTTAAATTGAAAATCTTTAACTAACAAAACAGCCACATTCATGTTAAAACACCAACCCTGCAGGACTAGCATCTCTAGGAGGATTCTGTGATGCTAATTGGTGTTGACCACTCGTAACCACCGATTCACAGCTCGTGTCTTTAGCTGGAAGCGCGGTCTAAAAAACAAACAAAACCAATACTCACTCCATTAAAATGATACAACTTAAGACCTAAATGAAAACATAGCAAAGAGTAGAATTCTCACATTCTGAGTGTGTTGACGAAAGTAACTGTTTTCATGAACTAACTGTGAAACTTGCTTCTGTAATCTGTCATTTTCCTCCATTAAAAGCTTGTTCATTGCTGTCAGCTTACGATTCACAGCTTGGAGCCGTGACGCCTCCTTCCTTTGTTTCTCTCTACATCTGAAATCAAACCAGATATATAATCAAGAATTCAAGATACAGTATTAGAAACAAACTTCATGTGGATTTAAGAAATGTTACCTTCGGTTTTGGAACCAGACTTTGATCTGTTTTGGCTCAATGTTAGAGAGAATAGGACACTCTCTGATCAACTGCTGACGACGAATCGAACTCGGTTTAGGACATTCATGATACAATCTCTCAAGTGCTTCAACTTGTTCAGGTGTATACCTTACATACTTCCCATTATCTAAACATCCCATCTTATTATCCTTACATGACATTGCCATAACTCAGAGATTTTCTTCTTATTCACTCACAGAATCCACAAAAGACTGTAACTTAACAACACCCCAGATGCCTAAACACCAAAGTGTCTTCAGAATATTCCTTTTTTGAAGCTTCTAAGGCTGAAGAACATACTAAAATTGACCAAGAGCTTCTTATACCACACCAGAAACTTCAATAGAACTAAATAAACCTAAAGATACTTAACATCAACACACATCCATCTTAGATTTTACCTTCTCCTTCACTTCAAATTACATAAACCACATAAATCCAAGAAATGGGTTTCAAAAACCAGCAATGATTAATGATTCTCTTCTTCCTTAGCACTTAAACAAAAACCAGAAGGCTACACATAGAAATTACAACTTTCCCCTTTCGCAAACACCGAAAAAAGATTCGATCTGTCACTGAAAAAGCTAAGAAAACAGAACACACACACCAAAAACAAGAAAGCTACAACCTTTTCTTTTTCTAATCACCGAGTTGACTCAGTGATTAGAAACTCTGATTCCCCCCAAACAAACGATGAATCCATAGCGGAACTAATCAGCTTCATGATACTGTTTGACACATAAAGTAGCTAAATTTTCCTCCATATTCTGCGTCTTCGAGCTCTCATTGACCAGCCGCAGGAAAAAGAAATGAAAACCCTAAAAGAAAGATCAATCGAAAGGGGAAAGAGAGAGAAAAGGGAAAAGTAGAGACGTATGTAGAACACAAATCATGAAGCTGATACTGTTTAGAATGTTATCTACTTTGTGTTTATTTTTTTCTTCGGCTCGTTCATGGCAACTTTGATTTTTGTGTATTATTATATTGTATTTATTTGTATTATTTTTTAAATTTTAAAAGAAATTAAATAATGAAGTGATAGTGGAGTTGCGTTTGTGAATTAACTTTTTCGTTGGCATTCTCTTTTATTTATTTTAATTCCTTACAAAATAAAAGTAACAAAAGTACCTAAATTACCCTTTACATAGGACTATAATTTTCAAACTTTGGTTTACATTTACCAAAAAACTATAAATTTGTGTATTTTTTTATTAAGCTTCATAGATTTGTTTTTTTTTTTCAATTTCCTTTAATTTTAATTTTTAATAAAATATAACTAAATATGCTAATATACCTGATCTATTATTTTTTGTAATTTTAACTACACGAAATAAAATATTAGTTTTTACAAAAAAAATATCAAAGAGAGTGGCAAAGTCGTAATAAAGGAGGAAACTTGAGGGTAGAAAGGTAAAAAAAGAAATGGGAGAAGGTGAGAAGCGTATAAATAAAGGCGTGGGAAAGAGAGAAAGAGACAACATCATTACCTTCTTTGCATGCGTCTTCTTCTTACTCTCTTTAACCTCATTTCTCTACTTTCTATTTTTTATTTTCTAATTTCATCTCAGATATTATATATTAGTATATATTTGATAATAATAGATAATTTAAAATTTAATATCTACGTTTTTTTTCTGGAAATTGTGTGATTGTGACATATGATTTTGAATTTATTAATTCATGTCAACGATCGAATCTTGCTAGATACGTAATAAATAAATTTAGTTTTTTTTTTGTTTTTTTAATGATTTAATTACTTTTTTTTTAACAATATATAATTTAATTACTAATAATTACTTATGACTTCGCAGTTCAAAGTAACACACAAAATTAGCTTACATTGGTTATTAATGACTGGCCTCAAGATTCAACTTCAATTTAACCAAATTTTTTTTTATTATCATCTCAAAGAAAAACCATAGACAAAAAATATTGGTAAAGGGCTCAAAATAGGCCCAAATAAGCCAATCAATTCCAAAACAGGCCCAAATCAAATCCAGCCCATTATATTTTCCATGTAAAAATATACCAATTTTCAGGTTTAGTTGATAAATAATAAAACATGTGAGTAATGTTTAATATCATATGTTTTGTTATGAAAAAATAAAATAAAATAATAATGACTGCATATAATATTTTTAAAAGAAGACATGCTCAACTATTTCATTGCATGTCTATCTATTCTCAGCTCTAATTATATTTTATTTTTCTTATAATACTTGATACAAATAAATATACTATTTATTATTCACGTAAATTAATATAGTTCCACCAAATTTGGTGTTTTGACTTAAATTTTGTTTTTGTAGTCTCATCCACGTTCGTCTATTTTTTCTAAAAATAAATAAGAAATAAATAAGCAGATGATTTAGTGGTAACTGCACCACGAAATTAAAGCAATAAATAAAATAAAATGTCCTAACGACCAGACAAAAAATAATAAAATAATAAATAAAAATGAAGCAAAGAGTTTTGGTGATCGGATTATCAAAAAAAAAAAAAAAAGAGTTTTGGTGATCAAATCTCAACGACAAAAAGGAGAGTGGGTTAGTTGAATGGCCATTTTGTTCGCATGTCTGCATCTTCTTTTTATGCTCTCCCAGTTTTCCGACGACTCTACGAACTATATTTTATTCATTTTTTAATATTCTACATTTTTTTTATAATTAAATTATTCTAACCTATAAATTATTCAACTACTTTGTGGAAGAAAAAAAAAATTTATTCAACTACTAAATACAACATATACAAAAAAATTGTGTCATATTCTAAGCTTAAATCTACTAAAAAAAAGTGTGTAAATTTTAAATTAAAAGAATATATTAATTTTAACATAAAAAAAATATGTATGCAAATAGTACTTATATTATTTCCAAATTTTATTTAATTTAGCATAATTAACTATAAAAACAAAAATAAAAATAAAGAAAAATTATATGGAAACCTATAAATTTAGAAAGAAAAAAATGTCTAAAAAATTGTTTCTTTTTTTTTAATTACTTTTAATAATAAATAATTTAATTGGGTTTATCCAAACAAAAATAATTATATTAGTATTATGTAATGAAGAAGACAAGTGTCAATATATATAGTGAAGAGGTTCATATATTAAAGGAAGAACCCTCGAAACAAAAAATTGAGAAGCTTTAAAAAAAAAAAATCAAAAACCTGAAAATATCTTTAAATTCTCTCATTTCTGCTGCGAAATTTGAGTTCATTAATGGAGGAATCTCAGAGCATTAATGGCCTCGATGACTCTTATAGACATCTCCCAATTCTCTACTTAACCTTTTTATTGATCTGGTCTCTCTCCGCTTGTTCCTGGACGGTTAACACCTTCAAAAATCGCCATGTTCAGGTCAATTTCCCCCAATTTCTAAATTCCACTCGATTGAGCTCAAATTTCTTACTCGTCGCTTGATTTAAGAGCTTCCCGATTCCAAATTGCTCGTTTTTAGATAGTCGATTACTCAAATTGGATTCTCAGTACGCTAATTTTGATGAATTTTGATGAATTTTGATGGAATTTTGATGAATTTTGATGAATTCTGATGAATTCTGATGAATTTTGATGAATTCCCCTTTTTGTTACAAATAATTTGGTTTGGTTATGTATTGATTTGTTTTCTGTGTATGTTTATTGGTTACTAGAGCAGACAAGTAGTTTGCAATGGACTCTTGCTTCGGTTCCATTGATTAAAGCTTTGCAGCTTACTCTCTCTTTCCTCTTTTGGTAAGTTTTATTATCAGATTCCACAACAAGAACATTATCAGAAATCTTGTTTATTGAAATTTTGATGAATTTTGTGTGCAGGCATTCATGTTTTCACTATCATATATGTTCTCTATGGATTTCATTTGGTGTATATGTAACTGGTATCTTGTTTCAAACAACTTCATTTGTCTCCTTCTTGCTTATCTCTCATGGCTATTGCATCACATGTGAAAGGCTTTCACTTACTGAACGTAGAACCACTGCTTCACTTGCTTGTGTCTTTTACTTGACACTTGTTGGATACAGAGCTTCTATTCAATATTTTGCAGTAAGTTTGTTACATTTTATCTGTTGTTCTTGAGTTGTTATGACCAGCTCTAGATGATGTAACTTTTATATGTGTTCTTCTTCAGGTGCTTTTGATACTTAATTACTTGATCTCATTCTATGTTATCTTCCACCACATCTCGCAAAATTTATCAGTGTTAAGAGAACAGTTGAGTTTCATAGAAGATGAGAATGTTCAAGCTATGCATGATGCTGTGTACGCTAAATACATCATGTTCAAGTAAGTTTTATTCTATGTACCATTGGTTTCTATCAAGTAGGAGTTAGAGCTGATCCACCATTTTCATTTTCAGAAAATTTCAAGGTGCAATGCAGATTGTAGCCATGGCAGAAACTGTGGTATGACTTACCATTAACATCTCACTTTTTCGCATCATGTTCGATCACTGCTTCATCGTTTTTTACTTGTGGCAGATCTATATGAACATGGATAACTCTACACAAAACTATTGGATTCGGTTACTAATCCGAGAATGGGCTCAGTTCTGCATTTTTCTCTATATTGGGTAAATCAATGATCTCCTGCAATCATTCTCTGTTCTTAACACAGTTTTCTCTATCAAACCAAAGATGTCTGTTTCCCTTCTTCATCAAGGACTAACAATTCTCCAAAACTGTACATTTGGTAGGTGGACTTTCAGGTCTCAAGACATGGCGCCACGGTTCTCGGTAATGCCTGCATTAAAACCGAAAGATAATAGTAGTATCCCACCAATTTACAGCTTGGTAAGCAATGTTTTGGGGACAGAACTTATAAACCGAAATCTCAAATTTACAACTTCTTTTGTCTTAAAGATGATTTTGCATTAACCTAAACCTGTAAATTGGACCTCATTCTTGATTGAAACTTGCTGCAGGAAATGGATGTGAAGAGTTTTAAGGAATTTAGCAGCCATGAATGGAACATTGGAGTGGTAAATCATCAATTCTATACTTCATCTCCATTGATTCATGCTTTTAAGTTAAAATTGATGAATGAAACACAAACTTTTCTTGCAGCATATGCCATCTTCGAACCACGAAAGTCACGAAAGACATAAAGATTCAGTTCTGGTAATAGTACAGCATCCACGATAGCATTTGGCTTATGAGCAACTAACCAAAGTTGCTTCTGGAGCATCTGCAATGTTCTGTCCCCAAAACAAACAACCTCTTTGGTATGTTATAGAGAAATAAAACTTGATTTTCATGTATAAATGCATAATTTCGTTAGAAGATAGCAATATAAATGTTTTTTGTGTCGAATTAATTCAACTAATATATAAAAAAAATTGATTTTCAAGTCTTGACAAAATCTGATTAAATCATAAAGCTTCTGAAACAGCATCTATGGCATCTTCTGTATCTTCTTCAATCATCTCATCTTTAAAGAGAGTTTTAAAATAAGGTAAAACCTTAGGAAGCACTTGCAAATCCGCCATGTTTATACTCATCAAATCAAAAGCAATGCAAGTATTATGCATATGTGACTCATCTATGACTGGAATCTTGGGATATCTCTGGCTAAAATGTGTCAAAATTATACGGTACACTCCTGCAGATGATCCCATATCAATAGCTTCCATAGTTGTGCTATGGTTTTTAGCTACAGCTTCTTCTATCAATGCATCTTCAAACGTTGCCTGTGTAATCATCAAATGACATCAAAAGTTGAACAATATCACAAGAAAAGTAAAGTGTTTTGTTACCTCATGTATAAGAACAGTTGCTCCTTGTGAAGCTTCTACAATCTCAGGACAAGGTCTTGTATCGCCTGAATAAACCATTTTCCAGCCCGGAATTCGTTCTCCGGTACTGTTTATTCTTTCTGCCGCTTGTATAACAACACCAAAAGCTTGAGGACAGTGAACAACAGGGAAACTAATCAAATCCACCATACCCATTTCTTCAAGAACCTTCTTGAGTTTCTTTAATCCAACCAAAACTGAGGAATTGTCTGTACTTTTGAACACACTTTGCATAGGACTTCCTTTACTAAACAATGACCCTTCTTCTGTACTGCCATTCTTGTTTTCTTCAGGATTGGTTTCTAAAGAAGCCCAAGAAGTTCTTGTTGTAGTTCTACAATCAAGAAACTCCATATCTAAATCTTCAAGTCTTTGATATGCATCAAGAAAACCTTTAAGTGGTCTTGGTCCAATCACAATTACTGGCTCATGAGTCACTCCTTTCAAAAGCTCACGTCTAAGCGCAAGAACTCGCGCAAGACCGGCATGATGATCAGCATGAATGTGAGAAATCCATATACATTTCAGCTTTTTGATAGCTTCATCAGCTCCATCTAAACCATATCTAAGTAAAACAAAACTAAAATCAGTTAATCTGGAAAGAGGAGAAGCTGAAGGCTGTATTAGACTAACTTATACCTTCTTTTAAGCTGGCCTAAGCTTCCTTCACCACAATCTAAGAGAAGACTACCTTTAGAGAATAGATCGATGTATATCGCACTGACATTTCGGTATTTCGAAGGCTGAGATGAGCCAGTTCCCAAGAGAACTATCTCCATATCATCTCTTCTAATGTTTTCAAGACAGCTTGGAACAGGACTCTCAGTTTCCCATAGCGCTTCGACGAGTGTCTTTTTGTCTTGTTTATTCCAGAACTTCTTGATTTCTTCGGATTTTTCTTGAATCTCAGGAATCTCTGTAAGTAACTCATCTACAACTTGTGAAGATGTCAATTGAGTTGGAATACACGATCTGTCGATGCCAAGAGTAGCGTAAGGACGCAAAGTGAACTGCAGACAGTAAAGAAAATGGTAAAAATGGAGAACTTTAAGAGCTAAAGAATACATAACTTAGAAAAAATTTCAGTTTCTAAAATTAGCAATGCACCAAAGTAGTCACCTTTAGGAGATTTTCAGCAGAAATGCTTTCTCCAAGACTTGAACTTGAGCACTATAAGCAATAACAACACAGGATTTCACCAGTTAAATTCGAAGAATCAAATCTAAAGATAATAAGCATTAAGCTACCTTGCTCAAATTAGTGGAATCGGTTAACGAGTTGTTATCGTGTTGACGAGGCCAAAAGCCAGGAGCTGGGAAGAACTGAGGGCATAAGTAGTTAAGCCTGGCTGCAATTCTTGAACTAGCTTGTAAAATTGGAAACTCCATATTCTTCCTGCATATAATAACACTAAACTAAGCAAATCCAACAATTTTTTCGACGAAAAAACAACAAGAAGAGAGATCTAACTAACCTTTGATGCCCAGCAAATATATGTTGCGCAGAACTGAACTTCTTAATCCAGCTTTGATAAGCAGGACAACTTATTACACTATAAGGACTTAAATGTATAATACAATTTACAAATTTTTCCCCATCACTTTGGTTATGATAACGCTCTAAGGATGTAAGTGATAACAGTTCCTCGGCGTGTGATTGTGTTGGACAATCCACTAATAACACAATGGGACCAGGAACTGAAGGTCCCATTACATCACTAGGATGAACTGTGATATCTTGAAAATCTGATTTCACTGATTCTCCACATTGAAGTTGACTGTATTTTGGACCAGCTCTTAATCCAAGAGCCATGGCTTTCTTAGGATCAAATTTTCCAAGGATTTCGGGTAATTCGCAGACATATATAACTGAAATTTCACCACGCTTGCTTCCAGAATTGTCATTGCAACATGGCTCTAAGATGATAGCAGATATTTTTACAACTTCATCATTGATAAGAACAATTGGATCCTTCGACTTACTTGCAGAACTTAATGGAGAAGAGGAATTAGATGAACTCGAGGGGCCAAAGCTACGTGTATGAACCATAGCTGCGCGTGGGATAAATGATCGCATAGCATCAACTAAAAGCTTAAAATCTGAAGGACCCCATACATTAACCTATGTAAAACAAACACAAATATACTAAACTTCAACAATTCTTCTATGCTTAAGAAACAGATATGTAAATAAATATGAAATTGCTTAATTACATGAGAAGAATACTCACTGAAAGACCTTCTTCACCAATACCAGCAAGTGTAAGTAAAAGACCTATAATTTAACATTAACATTGATACCATTGTCAAAAGCTCGAGTGTTAAAAACATCAAAGCTAATGGCTAGATCACAAATACATACCTGGAAGTCCACCTGCTGTTTCTGAGCAGACACGAGACAAAAATATGTGATCAATCTGTTAAAAATCAGCTCATTATTTTCAAATTTTCCCAAATTTAGAGAAACAAAATAGCTAAAAAGCGAGTTTTAGTTATACCTTTGATAGTTTAATTTTATGTTCTGTACAGAAACGTTGCAGACCCTGAAATTTATGACAATAATGATCATGAAAAAATACACTAAAATAAGACTTATAACTATTTAAATTACATAATCTGCAATCAAATTTACCTCTCCAGCATTAAAGATAAACCTTTGATTGTCAAAGAAGAGTAATACAGAAGGTGAAGTGTCTTGTGTATCCATTCCAGTTCCAAGAATCTAACATACAGATGAAAAAGTATAGATTTTTACCAAAACCATTCACTAAAACAATTGAATTTAAAGAGAACATGAAGGAATTCATAAATTGAAAGCTTGCAATTTAAGTTTTCAAAAAGAGAAATCTAACTTGTGCATAAGCAATGGTATTGGTGGGATTGAGTTTGCGAGTTTTCCTCTCAAGATTCTTCTTACTCTTATCGGTTTTGTCAAACCCTTGAGCCCGTTTCTTATTAAATTCGAAGGAATTAGAAGGACGAGAAGAGTTAGACTCATTAACTTCGTGTTTCTCCATTGAAGACTGTCCTGTGCTGGAGTTAGTAGAAGAAGAGAACATGGAGAAGAGAGAAAAGTAACGTTGAGAAAAGGGTCTGAGAAAAAGAGGGAAAGAAGAAGACTTTAAAGGAGAAGAGACGAGAAAACGTAGGTTTTGTTGTATATAAGGCATAGGCATTGGATTTGAGTTTTATGATCTATGGAGAAAACCCAGACTTAGTCTTCCGTTTTTCGCCTGCACAGAAAGGGTTTTGGGAGCCAATTTCAGAAGTTAATTTTTAGATTTAAGATTATATATTTAAAAGACGTTATTACATCATAAGCTGGAGTAGCTCAGTTGGTTAGAGCGTGTGGCTGTTAACCACAAGGTCAGAGGTTCGACCCCTCTCTCTAGCGTTTTCTTTTCTAGTTTTTTATTAAACTCCGAATTTATTTTCTTATATTGATGTAGTTATTTTTATTTTTTTTGCTAGTTATTAAATTTATTTTCTTATATTGATGTAGTTATTTTTATTTTTTTTTGCTAGTTATTAAATTAAGACATTACTAGAAATTTACCCGCATTTATATGCGGAGTAAATATTTTTTTATTATAAAAATAATATTTATTTAATATAATAAATTATTATAAAATATTTTTTATCCTTTCATTATTTTTATTATTTGAAATAATGGTTTTTCAGCATTTGAAATAATGGTTTTTCAGCATTTGAAATAATGGTTTAATATTTGTTTTATAATAGATTTAAATCTAAACTTATAATATTTATGGTTAGCATTATTTGAAAATCTCTGTAAGTATTGTTAGTGATTTTTAATATAGATACTAGATATGTTCCCGCGTTTTACGCGGGGCTAATATAT
>KE153403.1:8762-21048 GCA_000411095.1 Aethionema arabicum
AAGTTTCATAATTTAAGTATTTTTTTAAAAATATTCTAACATTAGAAAAAAATTATAAATTGTATATCCGGAACAAACGTAACTGTCCTAATGGTACTCAAATTCGAATCCAACAAATAGTAGAAGATTGTATTTAGTTTGTGTTTTATTTAGTGGGACCGACTTTATGGTCGAGATGGTGAAAAAAAACATGTCTGAACAAATTTACAAAAACTTATTGAATTATAATATTGTGCATATTTTGCATAATTTCTTTAATTTTTTTCCGTTTTATTATTTGGGTTCGGATTAGATACATATTTTTTTACTAAACTTGTCTTAATTATAAGGTAATGTTGAAAATAACACTATAACAAAAAAGACCGATAATGAAAGGAATCTATAATAAAAAAGGATCGCGGCTAGATAGTAGTGCTTACGGTTTATCATTTTAGCCAAAAAATATTTCGAGTTTTTGCGTGACAAAAAGTACTTATTAAGAATTTTTATTGCGAAATAGTACCTTCATCAAAAAAATTTAACATTTTCGTTAACTGTTTATTTAAATGAAACGGTGTGTTTTACTAAACTTAAATAAATATAATATTTTGGTAAAAAAGACTCCACATTTTATAATTTTAGCCAAAAAGTACATTCAGTTTATAATTTTAGCTAAAAGTATACCTAGAATTTTAGTTTGACCAAAAAGTCTGTACTAATTATTTTTTTGCTGAAATTATCTTTGTTTCAACCTAATACCAAACAACAAAAAACGTAAACATAATTTTAACATATTTAAAAGCATAAACATATCATTAAACATGTTCAAAAACATAGATATCCTATAAACCGGTATATTTTTACATCCCGTAAATGGTTCTCAAATCCTTCTCGAAGATCTCCTTAATTGCAGTAGCAAGGGATGGATCATAATCGAATCTGAAAAAAAAAATAACAAGTTAAATTATTAATAACTACAAATAAATAACAATTAATGAAACTCATTAATACTAAAATATATACCACTGTGTGTTCGGAGGTCTCTCTGAATGAAGTGTCGGGAGGAGATGATGACCAGGCTTATTAAAAATCTCGCATATCATCTGAAAATATGACTCTCTATCCCCTTCAGGAGCCAACTCAGGCATAGGTGCAACAGAAGGAGAATAGTGAACGGGTGGAGTCCTCCGGTACTAACCCGTAGAATCATGAGAACTACTATCGAACCCAGGAGTCCGTGGAATAGCACGCTGGCCACCACGACCCAAGGCGGAACTGCAATGTCCATCACTCCTAGGGGTGATACTTCGAGCGTGGGTAAGATACTCCAAGTACTTGTTCTCCATCTAAGAACCAAAATATTTTTGAATTTTATTAATAGTTAAAATTAATTTAAAATATTTTTTAAAACTAATCTAAAAATTGAAAACATTTTTTAACCCAAATATAAGATTAAACGAATCTAAAAATCACAAAACTAATGTCGAACTAATCCAACATCTTTTAAACGGATCTAAAATTGATCTTACATTTTTTTAACTAATCTAAAATTAATCTAACATTTTTTAAACTAATATAAAAATAATCTAACATTTTTTAAACTACCAAAAAATTAATCTAACATTTTTTAAAATACCCAAAAATTAATCTAAATGTTTTTAAACTAATCTAAAAATAACTTAACATTTTTTTAACTAATCTAAAATTAATCTAACATTTTTAAACTAATCTAATAATAGCTAACATTTTTTAAACTACACAAAAATTAATCTAACATTTTTTTTAACTAATCTCAAAATAATTTAACATTTTTTAAACTAATCTAAAACCAATCTAACATGCGAATGTATTCCAACGCAATTCCACCACAAACTTGTGGTAGACTTGCGAGTGTTGCCCAAATTTTTGTCAAAATGTAAACATTTCATTAATACTAAATAGCACACACTATACTATACATAAATAATCATATGTATCAACATCATTTTGACGCCCATAAAAACTTTAATGAGCTTAATTAGGTTTAAGGGTTAAGACTTATTATACTATATATGAATATATATATATATATATATATATATTTATTATAACCAATTGGATAGTGAATATCATTTAATTAACTTAGGTTTTATGGTTTAGGTTATTAATATTTAAATGTAGTTCATACTATATGTTTAAACATTTCTAAAGCTAGTTTAGGCTTTAGGGGTTCCGCTTGAGGGTCTATTTGCGAAAGTATTGCGGATGTTTTGTGTTGGTTAAAAACCTCGTTCGCAATACCACTGTCATGTTGCGGTGGAGTTGTGAAGGAAGGCTCTTTCTTTCGCAATACCAACGCAATTATGCGGTCGAGTTGCGAAGGAGGGCTTTGTATAACACCCGTATCCGGAAATGGAAATGGCTCGGGAGCTAACTCGGTAGGAAACCGAGGGATGTACCGATGAGGGAATCCGGAAAAGGGAAACGGGAACCGAAACGGGACTCGGAGCGAGTTGCCCGTGAATTTTGGACCAAGTCTGTAAATCTCGGACGACTCCGAAAAAGCCAGACCGTGTTTCTGGGACGGATTCCGGAAATCTCTGACCTAGTTCGGATACTAGGCGAGTTGTCCGTATTCTCCAGACGACAGTTACCGAAACGGTTACTGGATGGCGGTTACCAATGGTTGAGAACGGTTGGTGATGCGTTAGACGGGAACGGTTACCTAGTCTTGGTGGGAACGGTTACTCGACTTGGGCGGGAACGGTTACTCGGCTTGGGCAGGAACGGTTACTCGGCTTAGGTAGGAACGGTTACACGTTCCTTTGGCGAGAACAGTTACACGTGAATGGAAACGTGTGTCCGCACGTGGAACGTGCGTAGTGGAGGCAGTTAGCACGAGCTTAAGTGCGCTAATGGACGGTTACCAAGCGGTTACAACCACCCAAGAGTGAGGACTCTATAAATACCCACCTTTTCCCTTCCATTCTCTCTTTGATCGTGACTTTAAGAGAAACCTTGCTATTGAGAGAATTTTCGTGAGAGTGTCGTGTTCGTACCGTGGTCTTGTTGTGTCCGTGTTCGCATTGTGATCGTGTGGTGCTGGTGATTGTGTTGTGTTCGTGACTTGATTGTGTTTGCTTGTTTCTTGTCGTGTTTTCTTGCTTTTCCTGTCTTGTTTTGTTGTTTAACCATGTGTCAAAGGTGAGTTCGTGATTGTGGCCAACCTTGAGCGTGTTAAGCATGTTACCGTGAATGGTTGAGTGTTTCGTGATGCATGTTCCGTGACGTTTACACTGAGGCCGTGTGGCCAAATTTTTATATGTTATTGCTAAGCATGAAATTGTTCCCTGTTGCATGTTTAACCCGTTTAATGCATGGTCTAGTGGACAGGATGACAAAACTACTAAGCAAACCTAGTTTGATTAGGTTTCTTTCATGAAAGCAGGTGATGATGAGGATGATATATGCTAGTAGCCGCGGAAACCTTGGCGTAGACTGAAGGATGGTATACGGGTAGAAGGGGATGGGTCGAATGCATGTTAGGATGTTGTGTTATTAATGGTTTAAGACTAAGTCGTATATTTATGATGCTCCGCTTAAGACTAGACTTTGATATTCGTTAGGTTTGCTTCCGCTGTCGTTATGAACCTTGGTTAAGTTGTTTTTAAAATCTTACATTAAAATATATGAAATGTATGTTAAAATATATGTTAATTACTTGGTAGTAATCGCATGAAACACTTAAGGAAAATGAATAACCACTATTAACCGAAATGAACTAATAGAATCTGAACTGAAAATGGCTAAGTATCAGAAATTGTTTTAGAATTTCGGATTGGGGTGTTACACTTTGGTAGATCACGCGAGTGTACCTAAGGCGACCCTTAAGGTCGCAGAGCACTACAACGATGATTAGACCAATGTGGTATTCTTAGACTGGTTAATGACACGTAACACGTAACCAAGGCCAGTTGGCCGTGGGTGATTACAGAGTGCATTAACGTTTTGACCGTAAAGTCACATGTAAGGGTTAGCGTGCACACCACCTAAAGCAGTGAGACCAAGTGGGGTCGTGACGTTAGCTAGGGTCTCCGGACCAACAGATCATAGTAGGTGATCGCGTGTAAGGGGTTAGTACACACATTGAAACTAAGGCTTGCGAAGCTGAGAATGATTTCGGGGTGTACTAACTAATGCGTTAACGTGTGTTAACAAGGCCAGTGAGGCCATTCATGATGAATGTTAAGTGAAAAGGCCGTAGATCCATTCGTGTTTGCGTGTTAAGGAATGTGTTTGTGGAATGTCGAATGAATAGAGTAAATGTAAACGGAGTTAGCCAAATTGTTAATTCTGGTCCGTGGAGGATAAACTAGTGAAGGTTAACTTATACGTTTGTTTATGGGGACAGATAGCTAAGAATAACCGAACTTGGAGGACCGATGCTGGTGAGACCGGAGAGAACTCCGGTACTGCAAACCAAACGACTAGGAATGAACTTCTAGAGGTTCAGGGAGGAAACTTGAACAACGTGCAAACAAGTGTTGTTGCGGTTGCTGCTGCGGCTGCCGATTATGCAGCAGTAAACCCACCGGTCAGATTAGGAACTACGACACTATGTCAGAGTTAATGGAGAAAGCAGCCCAACAGGAAGCTGGGTTGGTGGATGAGCTGAAGATTCTGGAGAAAGGATTACACATTAAAGCTAAGAAAGTGATCAGAAGGAACCCGACCGCGACAGTTAGTAAGGCAACAAACATCCGTCCGACGTGTAAGACTTGTGGCAAACACCACAATGGTGAGTGTCGTCCCGGTACAGGGGCGTGCCTCAGATGTGGTCGTATGGACCATCAGGGGGGAGAATTCACAAAGTGGGAGAGCGGATTTTGTGTGTGCTATGGGTGCGGATAAGCCGGGCACTTTCAGAACGAGGGCCCGAAGAGGGGCCAGGATGCCACGAAGCGGACTGGTGAGGGATCCCAGCCTCCGGCAAAGAGTCCAATTATCACGGGTCGTGTGTACTCTATGGGCGATGAGACAATGGACCCTAGCTCGTCTTTTCCGATCACTGTTACGCCCTGAGCCAACTGTTAAATTCCGCCAATAGCGCACCGAATGCATGTTTGGTTGCGTGGGATAGTTAAAACTGTAGCAGTCCCCGATGAATTTGTAGGGACCTTAATAATGGGGGGATAGCAACCCACGTGTGGTTTGACTCGTGTGCGTCATATTGCTTCGTACACCCGAACATGATCAGGCTTGGTGGATTCCAGAAAACTTCTAGTGACGAGTTCGGGCTAGTTTAGGCAACCGGGGGACAAGTCATGTTCACCCTAGGAATGATACGAGACATCTCAGTGATGGTCAACCGTGTGAACATGCCGACAGATTTAAGAATCCGTCTGATTTAGTCCTATGAATCCTTGGCATGGACTGGCTTGGGAAAAATCGGGCATACCTGGATTGTCGCTGAGGACGCGTAAGCTTTGAGAAAGCGTATGGAATCCTCGTGTACCAAGGTGTACGACCAATGAAAGGAATTTTGGTCGTCTTGGCGACACAAGCCGGGAAAATGCTGGAGAATGGATGCGAAGCTTACCTAGCTTCGATCACTTCCGTAAATTTTGGATTCGACGTCGATCTCAAGGTGATACCAGTAGTGCAAGACTTCGAGGCCGTTTTAGGGAAGTTACCAGGATTACCTCCGAGTAGATCGGATCCGTTCACGATAGAACTTGAACCGGGTACCACGCCAATCTCAAAAGCTCCGTACCGGATGGCGCCAACAGAGATGGCTGAATTGAAGAAGCAATTAGATGAACTGATGGAGAAGGGGTTCATTAGGCCTAGTAGTTCACCATGGGGAGCGCCACTACTTTTTGTCAAGAAGAAAGACAGTAGCTTCCGATTATGTATCAACTACTGTGGGATCAATCGTGTAACGGTGAAGAACAAGTATCCGCTACCACGAATCGACGAGTTGTTGGACCAATTCCGTGCGGCTACTTGGTTCTCCAATGTTGATCTAGTTTTAGGGTATCATCAAATCCTGATAGCGGAGCAAGACGTGCGTAAGACTGTCTTTAGGATAAGGTACGGTCATTACGAGTTTGTCGTTATGCCATTCGGGTTAACAAATGCACCCGTAGCATTCATGAAGCTCATGAACAATGTGTTCAGAGATTGCTTAGACGAATTCGTGATCGCCTTCATAGACGACATCCTAATCTAACCAAAGATTAAGGATGAACATGAAGGTCACCTAAGCACGGTGATGAAACGTCTAAGAGAACACCAGTTGTTTGCTAAGTTAAGCAAGCACAGTTTCTGGCAGAAGGAAATTGGATTCCTCGACCATGTAGTCTCGGATGGAGGCTTATCCGTAGACCCAAAGAAGATCAAGGCTATAGCGGAGTGACCTAGACCTAGGAATGCAACTGAGATTAGGAGCTTTCTAGGATTAGCTGGCTATTACTGTAGATTCGTTAAGGGATTCGCGAGCATGGCGAACCCACTGACTAGGTTAACGGGGAAGAACACCTCGTACGCTTGGTCGTTATGAATCTTGGTTAAGTTGTTGTTAAACTCTTAAGTTAGTATATATGAAATGTATGTTAAAGTATAGGTTAATTACTTGGTAATAATCGCATGAAACACTTAAGAAAAATGAAGAACCACTATTAAACAAAAATGAACTAGTAGAGTCCGAACTAAAATCGCTAAGTATCAGAATTTTTTTTAGAATTCTGGGTTGGGGTGTTACACTTTGTCCTTCGCAACACCAACGCAAGTTTGCAGTGGAATTGCGATGGACGGCTCTTTCCTTCGCAATACCACCGCAAATATGTGTTTTTAAATCTGTATTTGCTTATTTAATTCACATTTTTAACAATAACTTTGATGCTTTTGATTGAATTAATGTTTTTAACTAACCTTTTTAAAAACCTTAAACAAAACTAATTTTATTTAAGCGGGAAATACAACGTTACAGTACAACATATATTTGGACTAATTTTATTTAAGCGTTAAAACTCTAAACATATGAGTCATAGTCATTATTAAAATCATCTTGAGATGCATAAGAATTTTCACTCTTTTTTATTTCATCATCGTCATTAATACTAGACCTTTCAAACTCATCTGATTCTCCATCTTCACTTGAAGCGTCAAAACATCTTCAATTTCGTTGTTGTTGGGATCAACGAAAATGATATCTTGAGTGGATTCGATCGGAGTGGATATTTCTGTAAGACTTTCATGTTGCATAACTACATCATCGTCTAAACCAACGATATGATCTCTTGGGTGCACCTTGATGACTGATAACCATGTTTCACGTTTTTCTTTCATCCGAGGATACATAATAAAACAGACTTGCTCTGCTTGCGATGCAAGTACAAACGGTTCAAATTTGGAGATTCTTCTATCTTTGTTTACATCGATCACACCTAAGTTATTCTTGCGGGCCCCTCGTCAAACATTCCACGAATCATACGAGTCACATTTGAACAAAATGCATTTCATGTTGATAATTCCTGGGTAGGTGACCTCGATAATATCCTGCAAAGCACCGTAAAACTAAGTTTCACCGGGAACATGGATACCATAATTGGCCGTCGACTTCTGTTTGTCGTGCCTTTGTGTATGAAATGTGTAGCCGCGAGTGAAGTACATTGGTGCAGTTGTGATATTCCCTATTGGTTCTTGAGCAATCTCCTGCAACCATAGTGGCAATGGCTTTGGATGACATACACTTGTCACCTATTCAAAAATATTTAATTAAAAATTAGTTTAATATTTAATTTAATCAATATTTAACATATTTTATTAATATAGATGGAGAAAAATTTACATAAAGTCTTAACCATCCAGCAAAATCACGTTCTTTGTACCACCCATTTCTTCTTCTTGTAAATCAGGATCAGCTCGTCGGCTATGAGCGTCAAATATTCGCAGTAAATATTAATGATTTTCATGAAAGTTACCCCTCAAATTGTTGTACTTCATCTAGATTACGCAATATATATTTGTGAGCCACATTAGAGTGTTTATGGTCCCATATTTCTTCCACTAACCTTCCAGTAAGTATTCCGATCTACGTGAAAACATATGGCACAACATGTGTATAAGAAGGTGCAATGCCTATATCATTATATCACTTGGTAGCTGTTCTTCTCGTAAGGACAGATTTATTAAAATACAACGACGTGACGTTAGACGTTTCCTCTGTCAAACTCCCCTGTACGATAGATCCCTCAACTTTAGCAAGGTTGTTTGCTTTCCCCTTCAAATGCCCCATAAAACGTTCGAACAGATACATCCATCTGAATTTCACAGGACCCCCAAGAGCCGTCTTATATGATAAATGTACTGGTAGATATTCCATAACATCAAAGAATGAACGAGAGAAATTTTTTTCCAAGTTGCATAGCAAGACCGGAATATTTTGTTTCAACTGTTCTATGTCGTCCTCCATTAGTGTACGCGTGCATAAATCTCCTTCAAATGCCCCTCAACTTTAGCAAGGTTGTTTGCTTTCCCCTTCAAATGCCCCATAAAACGTTCGAACAGATACATCCATCTGAATTTCACAGGACCCCCAAGAGCCGTCTCATATGATAAATGTACTGGTAGATATTCCATAACATCAAAGAATGAACGAGAGAAATTTTTTTCCAAGTTGCATAGCAAGACCGGAATATTTTGTTTCAACTGTTCTATGTCGTCCTCTATTAGTGTACCCGTGCATAAATCTCGATAAAAAACTCCAATACCTAAATAGAAAAAAACTTCAATAATTATCATGATACACAGTTCATCATGAATTAATGAATATTACTATAAGGTCAAAATATGTTTTTTACCAGCAATTTTTTCATGGACATTAGACGACAATAACTCTCCTTATGTGAACGATAGTAATCGCTGCATGAAGACATGACAATCGTGGTTCTCCATACTAGAAAATTTTTGTCCTTGCTCTATGCATCTTAAAAATTTGGACACATATCCATCTAGAAATTTAACTTCTGAGGCAACCCAGTCAAACAACACCCTCTTTTCATCCTGAGACAATCGAAAGTTCATAATCGAAAATTTTCTGTCCCTTGTAATATGCAACTCGCTTCTATTACATATTTCTACAAGGCCCTGCCTTGATTTCATATTGTCTTTAGTTTTCCCTTGAACATTCAATATGGTATTCACGATGTTATCGAAGAAATTCTTCTCGATGTGCATACCCTCTAGATTGTGACGCAAAAGGTGATCCTTCCAATATGGGGGCTCCCAGAAGATACTCTTTTTGTGCCAATTGTGGTCCCGAGAATATCCATTAGGCATATTCGTTGTACAGTTCTAATTGCCCCCACACTCACATGTTTCTTGTGCACCAAAATAATCGATCTGCTCTAATAAGACTTCCCCGGAAAGATATAGTGTAGGTCGAGAATGGGATGCCTTATTCTTAGTAAACAATTTCTTGTTATTCCAATACTGATGTCTGAGAGGCAGAAAACGACGGTGACAATCAAAGCAACATAATTTTCTTCCATACTTCAGCTGAAATGCTTCTGACGAACCTATACAGTGTAGACAAGACAACATTCCATGTGTATTCCACTCTGACAATATTTTGTACGCTGGAAAATCAGTGATCGTCCACATTAGCACTGCTCGCATGTTAAAGTTTTGTGGTAGCAAATAATCAAATGTTCGAATATTAGAATACCATAGTTGTTTCAACTCATGGATCAAATGTTGTAAGAAGAAATCAAGAGATCGCTTGGATGCTTAGGGCCAGAGACTAGAATAGTTAGGAACAAAAATTATCGCTGCATGCACATTTCTGGCGGAAGATTGTATGGTGTCAAGATTACCGGCCATAACGAATATTGTCTCCCGATATACCAAATAGACTAAATCCGTCTGTGCATAAACAGATATAAACATTCCTCGACTCGGTAGCAAAGTTTGGATGTATCGTCTAAAAGTGTTTCCACGCCTTCGTATCTGAAAGATGTGTTATGGCTCCATCTTTTGTGAAATGTGTTGCATGCCATTTCATTGATGTGGACGTGCTTTCTGATTGATGCAATCGTTTCAATCTATCAGTGATTGGAAAATACCACATGCGTTGATATAGGACTCGTCTCCTTCTAGTAGTTGATTTTTATCTCGGGTTCGCACAAAATCGAGATGCGTCTAGATTTTCATCATCTTTCTAGAAAATCATGCAGTTCTCAATGTAAACATCAATCATTTCCGATGGTAACCCCATACTCGAAACCAACTTCTTATTTCATAGAAATTACCTGGAGCAAGATTATCTTTTGGTAAATACTCATGAAATAGGGCAATCCACTTATCAAAGTTTTGTTCGCTTGTGTTATCTTCACTTTTAATTGTCATCATCCTAGATGCTAATGACAATTTAGAAAGATCCTCCTCACACCTATCATATATTGGTTGATTTACAACATCTAACATATCATAAAATTTTTGTGCTTCAATCTTGGGTTCTTCCAACATGTCTTTCCTCGGATCAATACTAAAAGCAGTTGCAGTTTCATGGAAAGCATCAGTAACCATATCATTAAGTCTATTTCCTTGCTGATATCCTTCATTTTATCCCAGCATATGACCATAATTATAGTTAATATTATTATAATTATTAAGTTGTTCATGACTCGTACCGCTACTACATGCTCTATAAATAGTACTAGAACCCTCGGCATGCAAATACCAGACGTAGTAATTTGGCAAAAATCCTCTACTAAACACATATTTTTTATAGTATTAACGTCAACATATTTTCGATTATCACATTTCGTACAAGGACAAAATATTTTACCGTTTTCTATTGCGTGTGGTTGGTTGGTTGCATGGTAAATGAATCTCCGTAATCCATCTCGAAACTCTCTCGTCACTTCACCGGTCTAGGGATCTCTTAGATTATACATCCATTGTCGTAAATCGTATACACCATACCTTATTTTTAACTTGGATATATATATATATATATATAGATACACTTCTCACTTTTTTTTCCTCACTTTCTTTCTCTTTTTTTTTTTCGTATCTTTTTTTTGGGTTGAATTTGTTGTGGAAACAAAGAGATGTCTTTAGGAGTATTTATAGGATTTGGGTAAGCTCTTGCAGAGGTATTACTATAGTATTGCGATTTATTTGCTATATTATTGCGAGGGTATGCTTTTTCTGAGTGTAAGATGTTGGCAGAAGCTCTTGCAAAGGAAATTACGCCCACATAACCATCGCAGGTTTGCGAAGTCAACTTAACCTTCGCAAATTTGCGAAAGTTCTGTATTGCATTAGCAAAACCTTCGCAAGACTATCGTAAACTTGCAAAGATTTAGTACCATAGCAAACTTGCAAAGGTTTTGCGGTGGTATTGGGGGTGTACACTAAACCATCGCAATACCACCACAATACCACCACAATTCCAACACAATTTTGCGTTTGAAAGGGTTCCTTCGAAAATTACCCTCACAAATGGACCTATTTTCTAGTAGTGTTTCATTTAAATTAAAAGCTAACGGGAACGTTAAAAAATATTGACAAAGATATTATGTCGCAATAAAAATTCTTTATACGTACTTTTTTACACAATTCCAACACAATTTTGCGTTTGAAAGGGTTCTTTCGCAAATTACCCTCACAAATGGACCTATTTTCTAGTAGTGTTTCATTTAAATTAAAAGCTAACGTGAATGTTAAAAAATATTGACAAAGGTATTATTTCGCAATAAAAGTTCTTTATACGTACTTTTTTGCCACGCTGAAATTGTAAGTATTTTTTGGCTAAAATAACAAACTATAGGTACTATCTCGCCGCACTCCTTATTAAAAATACAATAATCAGAACATATAATTTTTTGTATCTAATATCTTATAGTATCTAACATTTTAAATTGAAACAACACTTTATTATTGTTAAATATTCTTATATTATATATAAAAAGAGAATAGAATCTTTATATCTATATAGCCGAAACTATTTTGAAGCTCGTTTTTATCGTATTCGATAGATAGATTTGATTTTGTCCATAATAATTTTCATTTATTTGTCTTTGCAATCTCATTTCATTTTATTGTTGTTGATTTTTATTAGAGGAATTGTCAAAAATGGCATTTCAAAGTGCTATATTTTCATTTTTAGCACCCTTCCTTCCCTTCCAAATAAATGGACCATAATACCCTTGTTTACATACAGTTTACATACGGTTACATACAGTTTACATACGGTTTACATACGGTTTACATACGGTTTACATACGGTTTACATACGGTTTACATACGGTTTACATAC
>KE153404.1:0-25657 GCA_000411095.1 Aethionema arabicum
CGGTGAGGCGCTCGCATGTCTTTCGCAGCTCGCTGATTTCATCTGTATGAGACTTCTGCCCGGAGGTGAATTCGTTCATTTGGCTAGCCATTGATCGTAAGATGCTTGCAAATTCTTCCTGCGACATTTGACTAGGTGGGGTCGCTGGCTCTTCTTCTTCTTCGGGATCCTCGTCGCCGACTACTCCTTTCCCTCGCTCAAACGCGGAGGGGATGGGAACGGATCCTCCGCTTCCTTGTTCCTGCCCTGCGGGCGGATTCGTGCTCGGGTTGGACATGGCTTCTGTGTTCGATTCTCCCCACAGACGGCGCCAAATTGTCGATGTTTCAGATCGATTTCGCAAATAAGGAAATAAAGTGAGATAATATATTTCTTGTATTGATGATTCTATGCCTTAAATGACAAGTGTACAAGGTTATTTATAGTCTAATCATTGTAATACATATGTCACTTCTCATCAATGTAGAATTCCCAAAAGGGCAAAGTTTGTTCTTTTAAGGAAGAGGTTGATCTTCAAGTATTCCCCCTTTTGTGGTAAATTGGGCCTTGAGGACATAATTTGGGCCTTTACCGAATTACCCATCAACAGATTTCTGAATTTTTAACCCTTTATGAATTTGTCTTTCCATTTTTTTTTAATTATGTGTGTTTAATGTAGTAATTAACTACAAGATTATACGAGAAAACTTAGCAGCAAAAATATTAAGATTCGCTATTAATTTTCTTATATTAAATTAACCAATTTTTTTTATTTTCTTACGATCAACCCTTTATAAGATTTTTTTCTTATTAATACGAGTTGATAGTTATATATATATAATATTTTGTTTAATATGGATATAAAATATAAGAAGACGAAGAAATATATATACATATAGTATAATGTATAAAATATATAATATATAAATAGGAATGAATTAAGTGAAGATATTTTATGGTAGAACGGATAATATTGAGTTTCACCTGAGTTCGCTGAATTTCACAACTCAAAGTGTAATATATATATATTAATATATTTTTGTAAGAAATAAAAGAAATTAGAAGATATTTAGGAGGATGGTGAAGATTGAAATCTGATCGTCGAATGGAATGGTGTGGGGACTTAGGGTGTGAGGAAAGCAAAGTGGGTTTCAAATGTGTGGATCGTGAAATGAAACAGAGCATTGTTGTGATTTAATGATCTTGTTTTTGTCCTATTATGCTCTCGTAACTTGTCCCTCTTTTTTTTCATTTCTTGTCTTTTTTCTTTTCTTGACCTTTTCTTCCTGTCAATTTCCACTTCACTGAATATTTGTATGCACCTTTTCTGAATATATTATTGTCTTATTAATTTCCAAACATATTTTTACGACCGTTTTTAAAATAAATATAAATGGGCTAAAAATAGAGCTAAGGCCCAATTAAGGCCCAGTCAATAAAATCCGTTAAAGCTAAGAGAGTGAGAGTTTTCACAAGGCTTTTAATTCCGGCTGATCAGTTAAAATCGTGGTTTTCTTCTCGCAGTCGCCGTGTTCCTCTGACCTTAAACCCTAAAAAAGCTTCTTCGCTACCGTTGCTTAAACCCTGTTTCTGTTGTTTCGTTCTGTAACCTAGGAACAATTTAAGCAATCTTAAGGACGAGTTAATTACGTTGGTCGCTTGATGGTGATTGCTGGGGAACCGGGCTTGGAAGCCCTACACAAGCTTAAAACAACTGAGCCTCCAGTTTTTCTAGCGCCGAGTTCAATTTCTATTGTGGCTCGCGATGCATCTCAGTATCTATTTATGAAATTGAAGCCATATAACCCTAAATCTCCTTTCGATAAGCTATTGGTGGATGGTTTTGATGCGGAGCAGATTTGGCAGCAGATAGATATGCAGTCTCAACCTTTGCTGTCAAGCCTGCGGAAGGAAATTTCGACTTTTGCTAAAAATCCTGAAGAAATTGGTAAACTTGGAAATTTGGCCCTCAAGGTTTCGAGTGTGGATGATGTTGATGAGATGGATATGGATGGTTTTGACTCGGATGATGATGATGAGGAGGAGGAGTTAGAAGCTAAACTTAATGGAGAACTGGACGGGGAAAGTGAAGACGAAGATGAAGAAGAAGACGAAGCAGAGGAAGAAGATGAGGAAGAGGCAAAAGATAGTGAAGGAATTGAGGATAAGTTCTTCAAGATAAAAGAATTGCAGGAATACTTAGAGGAAGGTGAAGCTGAAGAGTTTGGAACCGATTCCAAGAAAAAGAAGGGGGTGACAAAGGGAAAGAAAAGAAATATGAGCGATGATGATGAGGAAGATGGAGACGAGGAAGAAGACAATGTTGATGACGAGGATGATGATGAAGACGAGGATGACGAGGTGAGCACATACCATTGTTCAGAAAATATAAGGAGTTAGTACAGCTATGATTATCTCAATTTTTCTGTTGAATGATCTTTGATTGCTCTTATCCTCTAGTTTGGTGATTTTGCTGGTGGTCTTGATGAAGAAACAGAGACATTAGGAGATGTGAGGTATATACTCTCTATTAGACACTGAATTAGCTATTGAGAGAATGAACAAATAAGTTTAGATTTGGACCAATTTGCTTTGAAACTATCTGCAATTGGTTTCTTACATTGCAAGCAGTAACCCAGCTTGTTCTAAGATTTCATTCTCTATTCATTGATAATTAGGTATAAAGAATTCTTTGGTGGTAAAAAGAAGGAAACAAAAACGAAGCTGAAAGATTTAAGTGATGATGAGGAAGCTGGAAAAGAAAACCAAGTAATACACCTGCTTTGGTTGTTCTTAGCATTGTGACATGTGATGGCTTCATTTCTAATTTATGCAAATGTGAATTCTTACCTTAACTAATTCCTCTTCTTTTTAGGGCCAAGAAAAACTCTCTACCCATGACAAAGAACGACTGAAGATTCAATCAAAGATTGAACAGATGGAGAAAGCAAACTTAGATCCAAAACATTGGACAATGAAGGGAGAGGTAGCCATGTTTTCTTCACAAGTAAACACTTGAAAAGAACTGTTGCTTTTTCTAGCTAAGCTTATATTTTTTTTGGTTCGTTTAAAGGCAACGGCTGCAACAAGGCCAATGAACAGTGCTCTGGAAGTTGATTTAGATTTTGAGCACAACGTGAGACCTGCGCCTGTAATCACAGAAGAAGTCACAGCCTCACTTGAAGATCTGATAAAGAGCAGAATCATTGAGGTAACTATTCTTACAGTTTTTTAATGTAACGAAGGTCTCCCTTGTGTTTTCTTATTTTGCATTACTGATCCTCTGACCTCTCAGGCTCGTTTTGATGATGTTCAACGGGCACCAAGTCTGCCAACTAAAGCAAGACGAGAATCCAAGGAATTGGTGAGTATAGCTCAGAATCTACAGTTGTTGCCCCTTTCTTTTGCTTGGTTTTACAGTTAATGAATAACATTGTAATCGTTTTTTTTACTCTTGGAAACTTGCAGGACGAGAATAAAAGCAAGAAAAGTCTTGCGGAAGTTTATGAGGTTTGTGTGTTCAACTTTCATCGATTGCCTTTTGCTTTTATTCACCTATTTGCAATCAAGTAGCTAACCACTTGTTCCTAGTGATAATTAACTTGTTTGGTCTATTCGGTTATTTATAGGAAGAATATGTCCAGAAGTCTAATCCAGATTTTGCTCCAACAACTTTCACCGATGAACTAAAGAAGGAGGTTCTAATTGAATTCATCCCTTTTTGTCTTCTTTTCATGTGTTTTATATCTCACTTTCTTTTTCTGAATGTTTAATCAGGCAAGCATGCTTTTTAAGAAACTATGCTTGAAGTTGGATGCTCTCTCTCACTTCCACTTCACACCCAAACCAGTATGTTTCTTGTTAAAGATCCTTAATGATGATCACCTCAAGTGTTTGGATATTGTTGACAACTTGATAGACATTGAAACTGTTTTTTGCTAAACTCAGGTAATAGAAGATATGACTATACAGACAAACGTTCCAGCCATAGCAATGGAAGAGGTAGCGCCTGTAGCAGTTTCAGATGCAACAATGCTTGCTCCAGAGGAAATATTTTCTGGGAAAGGTGATATTAAAGATGAGTCTGAACTTACACAAGAAGAAAGAAAGAGAAGGAGAGCTAACAAGAAAAGAAAATTTAAAGGTAAGTGAATAACAAACAAGATATATACTAATCTTTTATCAAAACACAGAATCTGACTTGCTTACTTCCTGTTATGTATTGTCTGAGCAGCTGAATCTGCAAAACAACCTGTGAAAGTGGCTCGGAATACTACAGACGAGGCTACTAAAACCCGTAATGTTTCTTGTCTCTTACATGACCTTTAGATCTTTGAGAAATACGAAAGCATTTGTTGTTGAATGTTGTGTAATCTTTCAAAGTTACAGGCACTGAAGAAAAGTGAAGGGGGAGAATTCAAGAGCATTGGCACTTAGTTTCAAGATTACGTAAAAAACAGTTTTGGATGCGAAAATTATTTACTTTTTAGGTATTAAACTCGAGATTTTGTTCTCTGCTGAACACAAAACCTGTCTTATATAAGTTATGTTGTATGGTAAGGTGGTTTTTATAATCGTCATTTTAATAAAATGAGGATTAATATCAGTAATCCTATGTGCAAGATGATAGTATTTTAACATAGGTTAAAAAGTTAAAACCAAGGAGCTGGGGTAGCTCAGTTGGTTAGAGCGTGTGGCTGTTAACCACAAGGTCGGAGGTTCGACCCCTCCCTCTAGCGTTGTTTTATGTTTTTGATGTTTATTAAAAGCCCATTAAAGTTATTGGGCCTGGCCTATATGTTCTTGGGAATATACGTATCCTTAAATGATATTCGAGAGTCACTTCATGTTTTCTTTTGTCTCTTCGGAATATAAAAATGTCAGATATTTTTTAAAATTGGTTTTTATCGAGCCATTAGATAGAAAGTGACTGAACCAGAGAAGCAATGGCGATGGTTTCCGTATCTAATTTGTTTCTCACCTTCAATTCTCCTAGTCAGCTCCGAATTAGCAGGTAATATTCCTTAGTAATTGAATCTGCATTGTCAACATCTGTAATTTCGCGTTAAAGGCTGTCTATCATACCTGATTTCGTTCTCGATCCATAAAATTCTCAAAAAGAAGATACCGATCTTGTTTTTTTTTCGCAGAAGAAGATACTCTTCCACTATGGCTTCTACGACCGGAGTGAAATTAACTGAAGGAGAAGGCAATTTGCCAAAGCTCGTTCTCACTTCTCCTCAGAACAGGTTAAACTCTTGACCATCTCTCGTCCTTTTCAGCTGTTATGTATGAATAGTTTTGTTATTTGTTGGAGAATATTGAGGGATCTCTTGATTGAGTGTAGTGAGGCTGAGATATATCTGTTTGGAGGCTGCATTACATCTTGGAAAATTGCGAGTGGAAAAGACCTTCTTTTTGTTAGACCAGATGCTGTGTTCAATAAGTCAAAGCCTATAAGGTGAACTATGGTTTTGTGTTCTTACCTTATTGTTGATTGTATGATTCTATTACAAGTGTGAAATTTGGTCCTCTCTACATTGTTTTCAGCGGAGGGGTTCCACATTGTTTTCCTCAATTTGGGCCAGGACAATTGCAGCAGGTGTTCCATCATTGATGATGTTTTGTCGATTATCAAATTTGTTTAAGTTCTTCTGTTTTAACGGTCTTTAGCCATTTGCAATTATTAGCATGGATTTGGAAGGAACATGGACTGGTCTGTTGTTGATTCCGAGAATGCAGCAGATGACAGTGCCACTGTTACACTTGAGTTGAAGGATGGTCCATATAGTCGAGCCATGTGGGATTTTGGTTTCCAAGCCCTATTTAAGGTTTGCTGTTGATGCCTGCCTCAAAAAAATGTGGTGTAGTTCTTTGTATCGTCTTTTGATTTCAATTTTACATATCATATTTAACAGTTCGTTTTACTACTATAGGTCATTGTTGGTGCGGACAGCCTTTCTACTGAGCTAAAGATAACGAACACAGACAACAAGGCATTCTCATTCAGCACTGCATTACATACTTACTTCAGTGTAGGTGCACTAAACTGTGTGCATACTGTCTTAATGCTGTAGTGCCCATGATCTGATAACTTGGCTTGCAAAAGTTCATGAATCATATCTTCATATACATTTTTGGGTTCAGGCTTCTGTGACGGGTGCATCCGTGACAGGTCTAAAGGGTTGCAAAACTCTCAATAAAGATCCTGATCCTAAAAACCCAAAGGAGGGTAAAGAAGACAGGTTGGTTTAACCTTTTCTTTTGAAGTTGTTTCCTTTCACTGTAAAATAATTCATTATATTCCCTTTGGCGTATAACTACAGATATTGTTGAATCTAATATTGACATGTTTGGTGGTTCTAACTCCTTTTTGTAAACATCCCAGGGATGTAGTCACCTTTCCTGGATTTGTGGATTGCGTTTATCTTGATGCTCCTTCTGAATTGCAGCTTGATAATGGCTTGGGTGATAAAATTATCATAAAGAACACAAAGTATGTCTATTGAAAACCTTATTTGGCTTTACATGAACTACGTTAGCTCCCATTTCAGGGAATCGTTGTGTTCCATATTGGTATTGATTATATCTGGAATATGCAGTTGGTCGGACGCAGTCTTGTGGAATCCACATACTCAGATGGAGGCTTGCTACAAAGACTTTGTATGTGTAGAAAATGCAAAGGTATTTCGCTTGTCACCACTTTGTCTTTCCAAAATCTGACCAATTTATTTCTGACTCTTGTATGCCATTTTCTTTCCAGCTCGGAGATGTCAAGCTAGAGCCAGGACAGTCTTGGACAGCAACACAGCTTCTCACCATAAGTTAAAACGATGTACTTAAGCTTTTGTTATATCTTCGAATGAATCCATTTTCATAAGCAATAAAAGTGTCCCTATTTTGGGAGACTAAGAGATGCAGAGTACTTCCATTTTCACCAGTAGTCCCCACAACTGCATTTCCCATCTCTGAAATGATGGAACCTTGTCCTGTCCCTCATTATGATTTCTCTATTGTATATCTTGGAGATGAGTTTTGTTACTGTGTGGCAATCTTTGCATACTCGGAGATTCTTCATTATCCGTATAACGGTTCCTGGTTTAGTCTTCATTAGCCCATATGTAATAGCTAACTTCTCGCTGTGCTGATGCACAACAGCCTCTCTTTCTGCATCAACTAGATCAAGCAGCATATCTTCTACCGCTGGTATGTAACCTTTTTCCTCAAGTTTCTTTCTAACCACACTCCATTTTAAATGAATTTTCTCTATTTCTATGTGTGATCTGTCTCCTGCTATAAATTCATGGGTAGTCCCTTCCAAGCTAATTGTACTACATCCTGGAACTTTCACAATTCCTTGCTCTTTCATCAATCTTCTTGTTTCAGCTGCTTTGTCCCATTTTCTAGCCATAGCATGAATTTTTGCCAGATGAACATATCTTCCACCATGATCTGGATCCATTTTAATTAAAATTTCTCCAATTTCTTCACCTAATCTGATATTTCTGTGAATTTGACAGGCTTTGAGCAGAGCACCCCATATAACAGGGTTTGGTTTCAAAGGCATATTCTCAATGAAAACTTTTGCTTCATCAAGCAACCCAGCTCGTCCAAGTAAATCAACCATGCAGCCATAATGCTCGATGGTTGGTTTCAGGTTATAATCTCTTTCCATGCTGTAGAATACTAACTTTCCTTCATTAACTAGTCCTGTATAGCTGCAAGCTGTGAGAACTGCAGTGAAAGTTACCACATTTGGCTTTATTCCCATCTTTTGCATCTCCATGAATTTTGTAAGTGCTTCTCTTCCTTGGCCATGGTATGCATAACCAGAAATCAAAGCTGTCCATACTTGTACTGATTTGTTTTTCATATTACTGAACACTCCTAGAGCTTCTTCCATTTCACCGCATTTTGCATACATATCTATAAAAACACAACACAATACTGAATCAATTCTGATTCTTCTTTTATTAACATAGGAATGTATCCATTTCCCTTGTTCTAGTGCTCCAAGCTGAGCACACGCCGAGAGAGCATTAGCTAAAGAAACATTATCAGGTTCCACACCTGAATTCTGCATTTCATGAAACAGTTTAAGAGCTTCCTTGTTCATGTTTGCTTGAACATACCCAGATATCATTGTAGTCCATGATATATCATTCTTATTTGGCATGTTCTTGAATAACATTAACGCAATTTCCATCTTTCCAGCTTTTGTATACCCTTTGATCACAGAGTTCCACGAGACGACATCGGATTCTTGAATTCTATCAAAGAGCAGGTGAGCTACTTCAAAGTGTCCAGTCACAGCATAAGCATTGATCAGAGAATTCACTGCATAAACATCATTTCCATATCCAAATTTCATTATATGTGCATGAATTTGCTTTGTTTCTTCATATGCAGATAGATTCGAACAAGCTTTAAGCAGAAACGGAAATGTATACGCGTTATGAGAAGGAGCTAAACAGCAAAGCATCCGGTGATACAAGAGAAGAGACATCTCAGGTTTGTCTGAATACGAGAATCCTCTGATCATAAGGTTCCATAAGAAGGAATCTGGACGATCAAAACTGTCAAAAACCATCTGTGCATATGGCAAAAAGTCGGAAGAATTCGAGGAAACGCAGAAAGATAGAAATTTTGTCACTGCATATGAATCTTGCATCAACCCAGTTTTCAGCATTCGAGCGTGGATTTGTCTTAGTTCTGATTTGTTTGAACATTTTTGGAGACAAGAGATTGTGTCATAGAGATTATGTTCCAATGCGGAGGAGGAGGAATTCACCGCCATTATTAGCTATACACAGAAGAGAGGCGTCAAGGAGGAGATAAGGTGTTTTCTTGCTTGCTTAATGATGTTTCTCGGTTAACGCCTAAACGTTGTCGTTTCATTAGAAGATAACGTTGTCGTTTCATGAATTGATCGGTTTACAGAAAAAAATGATTTGTCATTTATTTATTAAAATGAAATTTAAATTACGGTACGCAATGACGTAAACCAGCAAACCGAAGCAAACCGGGAATTTGAGCACAAAACCAACAATGGGGAAAGTCGCGAGAGACTGTAGTATTCTGTAATCTCATCTTCCTCTTGTTCCGGCGTAAAACCCCTTTTTTGATTTCTTTGATAAGCGCAGATCAAAATCAATTATTCTCTAGGAGAGGGAAGAAGAATACTATGGGAACAATTGGAAAAGCTTTCTACAACGTCGGATTCTGGATCCGGGAAACTGGTCAAGCTCTCGATCGCCTCGGATGTCGCCTCCAAGGAAAAAATCACTTCCGTGAACAGTGTATGTAATTCGTTTCTTTTCTTCGTCGTTTCGTATTTTTCAGTTCTAGTCGTATGCTGGAAATTACATTTGTCTGATTTCTTATATCCTTTTTCGGGGTTCAGATTATATCATCCATTTTTATTGGTGTTTCTCTGGAATCTGGTCAATATATTAGATTTGGCAATGTGATACGTTTTCTGGTCAGGATCCGAGTTTTCTCCGATTTTGAATTAGTGCGTATGGCATTGTTGATTAGATTATTAGAGCTTAAGATTAAATGTTGGATTTCGCGGTTGTTGATTTCACTTATTTCCCCGTTTAGCTTGCTAACACGTGGTCAAAAGGACAGCAGATTTATCAGTTTTTGATTTCATACAGAAAATGTAATCACTTTCTTGATGCTGAGTGTGAGTGAAATTCCTTACATTTGTCTGTTTGTTTCTTCTCTTCTATGCTCGTCTTATGTTATCCATCGACCCCAATTTCTGTTCTTAAACTATCCTAGTTGAATCCCTTTGAGTGTATTTGCGGCTATACCAAGTCCAATTGGTGAATATTTCCATTGTTCAGTCTTTTCCAGCTACTGCAACAGCTATTTCTTCTACAAAAAACAGTGTTCATTCATCAAGTTTCTGCTCAAGGTTCCTGTGCCAACCCTCTTTACCGCTTCTTAAACTGTTTTGCAGTATCAAGGCACCGCCCACTCATGAATGTCTTCGACAAGGCCCCAAGTGTGGATAAGGATGCCTTTGTGGCTCCTAGTGCATCTATCATTGGTAATGTCCAGGTGGGACGAGGTTCTTCTATTTGGTATGGAAGTGTCTTGAGAGGTAAATCTGAAAAACACTTGACGATTATACCTCAAAATGTGCTTTCATTGACAGAACATAGACTCTTTGGCTTAAACATGTCCATGGTAACTCATGATTTGTCATGTTAACTCTACAGGAGATGCTAACAGCATTAGTGTGGGAGCTGGGACCAATATCCAGGACAACGCTCTTATCCACGTTGCTAAGTCCAACTTAAGCGGGAAGGTCTTACCTACTAACATTGGGGACAATGTCACTATATGTAAATTCTCAACTCTTTCTTCTACAACTATTCTGAGCAGACTTATAGTCAGGGTAATGGATTAAACGAAATGAATCCGAGCAGGTCACAGTGCTGTTTTACATGGCTGCACTGTCGAAGATGAAGCCTATATTGGTGCGAGTGCAACTTTGTTAGATGGAGCTCATGTTGAAAAGCATGCCATGGTTTCTTCAGGAGCTCTTGTTAGACAAAACACTAGAATCCCCTCTGGCGAGGTTCCTATACAGTCTTCTCTTAACCTTCTTAACTTTAATTTCTTAAAGCTATGGTGAAAGTTAACAGTTCTAGTGTTTCTTCTTTGAATGTTTTGACACAGGTTTGGGGAGGTAACCCTGCTAGATTTCTGAGGAAGGTAACAAAAGAAGAATTGGCTCTCATCTCCACTTCTGCTGCGGATTACTCCGGCTTAGCACAAGTTCACGCCTCAGAAAACTCAAAGAACTTGGACGAGGCTGAGTTCAAGAAGCTTCTTAAGAAGAAGTACATTCGTCGTGAAGCAGAGTATATTACTCCAGACCTCACAATCCCTGAGAATGTACCGAGATCAGCTTGAGGTGTTAAACTTATGCTGCCTTTGAGTATCTTGATATGTGTGGATTTGAAAGAAACAACAACTTCATTTCCGGTTACTCCAATAAAGTTTTCTGCTCTTTACTCAGAAAGTTTTCGGCTATAAGACATTCAATTCCTTAATATATCTCTGTTAAAGATTCTGAGAGGTTTTGTTCTCTTGTAACTTGAGAAAAAAAGTCGTAATCTTTTCTTCTTCTTATGTCTCTAATAAAGTTGACTCCAAGCGCTCGTTAGTCAGGCAAATCTTGGTTTTATACGCTAATTTTGAAAGTCTGCTCTCTTGTAGATTACATGGTTGCTTGTTTGCGTATCGGACGCGTGTCTCGTCTGGGTGACTTCATAGCCACGAGTTTGATAGTGAGATATAGACTTGTACGAAGCTCTCATTCTCAAGCCTTCCAAGTGTTCGACGAATTGTCGCACAGAGATCTCTCCGCGCTTAACTCTCAATTATCGTCTCACCTCCGCAACGGGAACCCAAATGGCACCTTGGGTCTGTTTGTTAAGATGCTTCGGGATAGTCCTGATCTCAGCTCGCATTCCTTCACTCCGGTTCTTGGCGCGTGTGCCGTCTTGCCGTATCCAGAAACAGGTCGCCAAGTTCATGCCTTGATGATCAAACAAGGCGCTGAGACAGGAACCATATCCAAAACTGCCCTTATAAACATGTATTCGAAGCACGAACTCTTGGTTGATTCAGTAAAGGTATTCGAAGGTATTAAGGAAAAAGATGTTGTATCATGGAATGCTCTGCTTTCGGGTTTCCTTAGAAGCGGCCAAGTCAAAGAAGCTCTTGGCGTTTTTTCAGCCATGTATAGGGAAAGATTAGATATCAGTGAGTTCACTTTGTGTTCTGTTGTTAAAGCTTGTACCTTGCTCAAGATTCTACAGCAAGGGAAGCAAATTCATGCTATTGTGGTCATCACAGGACGCGATCTCGTGGTTCTAGGAACTGCACTTATAAGTTTTTACTCGAGTGTAGGACTATTAAGTGAAGCTATAAAGGTTTATAATTCTTTGAATGTTCATACAGATGAAGTGATGTTAAATTCTCTGATATCAGGTTGCATTCGAAACCGAAGCTACAAGGAAGCGTTTCAGCTTATGAATCAGCAAAGACTCAATGTGAGAGTGCTCATTAGTTCTCTTGCTGGCTGCTCTGATAACTCTGATCTGTTGATTGGTAAGCAGATACATTGTGTTGCCTTACGGTATAATTTCGTTACAGATACCAAGTTATGTAATGGTTTGTTGGATATGTACGGCAAATGTGGTCAGATTGTACAAGCGTGTACTTTATTCAACACAATCCTGTCAAAAAATGTGGTTTCTTGGACTAGTATGATTGATGCTTATGCAGTTAATGGAGATGGCGTTAAAGCCCTTGAAATTTTCAGTAAAATGTGTGAAGAAGAAAGCGGAATCTTGCCCAATTCAGTGACATTTCTCGTTGTTTTATCAGCTTGTGCACACGCAGGACTAGTTGAAGAAGGTAAAGAATGTTTTCATCTGATGAAGGAAAAGTATAAGTTGATTCCTGGACCAGAGCATTACGTATGCTTCATTGACATCTTAAGCAAGGCTGGTGATACAAAAGAGATATGGAGATTAGTTGATCAAATGATGAAGAACAATCAAAATGTTAATTCTGCAATTTGGGTTGCTGTTCTTAATGCTTGTAGTCTTAACATGGATGTCTCAGGAGGTGAATATGCAGCAATGAAGCTTATGGAGACAGGTCTTGAGAACGCAAGCATATATGTGTTGGTTTCGAATTTCTACGCAGTGATTGGGAAGTGGAATATGGTTGATGAACTACGAGGAAAGTTGAAGAAGAAAGGTCTGGTTAAAGCAGCAGGCTCTAGCTTATTCAGTTCGAGATAACCAAGCCAAGTCAAAAGCTTAGTCCTTTTAACGGTTATGTTGTCTGGGTCAATCCGGTTTAAAGTTAAAACAGCATTGACCAGTGAAGTGGAAGCAGGTGAAAGAGAAACATCATGGGGTCACAGATTCTGTAAGATATTAATATATGTGCTTAAATGGTCGTTGAGATATGGACAAGAAAAGTCAAAAGATCTCTCCTTTTCAGACCCAAAAGCCACCACTTGACCTTGTCTTATACACTTTCATAGCTCATTCAATCAAACAAAGACACAATGATTAGAGCTATGAGCACGAGAAAGATTCGAAGTGGCTATGAGAAGCTCGAAGATCAAGATGTGAAACTTTTAGGGAGCTCCTCAGAAAAGACTTCACAGCCAGCGGAGAAAACTGGTAGGTCTGTTCATCCTCTGATGAGTTTCTTCAACGTTGGTTTAGAGAAGAAGAAGAAAAAGAAGAAGAACAAGACAACAACTGCGAAACCAGAGTATGCTAGATACTTAGAGTATGTGAAGGAAGGAGGTGTTTGGGATTCCACTTCTAATGGACCTGTTATATATTACAGATAGATCTCATCAATGGAAAGAATATTGAACAGAGAAATTGTATATATCATTTTCTTGTTTACATTTTTGGGGATCTGTAATAAAAAAAAATCGTGATTTGATTTATCAAATTCATGTATAAGGTGAATCCATGTATCAATCTTAAGTTTAATAAGGTGAGATTTTATATCTGTGACATATTCAAAGATCAGACCAGCTCCTACGAGTGTGCCTTTTGTTTTGGACTTTTGGGGGTGAAACTGCACTGAAAAATAAAAGGAGGTGGAATTTAGATATGGTTTATAAATGTGGGCTTAAGTGGAAATTATATATTATATATGAATGAGGCTTAAATGGAAATTTTGGAAGCAAAACAGCGTCGTTTGGAGATCACATTTGTTCCTTGGCTAATCTCACTGAACAAGGAAAAAATCAGGAAAACTTATCAATTCAAAAACAGCACCTACAATGGCGGTCTCTCCGCATATTTCGCCCACTCTTTCCCGCTACAAATTCTTCTCTACTTCGGTTAATGAAGTGCCTAATCGATCTCCTTATCATAGTAAGCGGAGAGTTACTAAATCGCTCCTTCAGGCGCACAACAGTACCACTAGCTATGGCCGGACGGAATTCGCTTCGTCGAAGAAACCGTGGATTAGGCAACGAAGCTTCAAGCAAATGGAGATTGAGCAAGGACAACTAGAAGAGGAAGAGCTCGAGGATATCGATATCGCTGATGAAGCGAATCTCCTCTCCTTGAGCATGAAGCCGGACAGGAATATGGCGTTACTTGATGATTATGAGATGGAGGAGCTTGGGCACACATCTGATAGCAATCATCGTAGCGGTTTGTTTTCTATTATCCAACTCTGCCTTCGTTCGATATTGTTACCAGAAAGATTGATTTGAAGCCGCTGGTGATTTTGATGTTTATAATAGGATATGTAGCGGTGTTGGGAATGCCGAACGTCGGAAAAAGCACGCTCTCGAATCAAATGATTGGTCAGAAAATATCTATTGTTACAGATAAACCTCAAACAACGAGGCATCGGATTCTTGGTATATGTTCTAGTCCAGAATATCAGGTTTGATTAGCTTAGCTTCTTCGATTTTCTCTTAGTCCGAGTCAAATATTATCTGTTTATCGTCTTGGATTGGTATAGAAATTAAGATGTCACCTGATTCATGCTTGTGTTGTAGATGATACTTTATGACACGCCTGGTGTAATCGAGAAGAAGATGCACAGATTAGATACTATGATGATGAAGAATGTTCGAGATGCTGCCATCAATGCAGACTGCGTAGTAGTTCTCGTTGATGCATGTAAAACGCCTGCAAAAGTATGCCAATATGTTTAATATATATCTTATGGACTCTTAGTTACGTATGTTAAATCAAGTGTTATGTGTTAGATAGAAGAAGTTTTGGAGGAAGGCTTGGGAAAAGTTGAAAATAGGCCACCAATGTTGCTTGTTATGAACAAGAAAGATTTGATCAAACCTGGTGAGATAGCGAAGAAGCTCGAGGTGCGTATTGTGTGGTAACTATCCTTGAACCTTGCTATGTGCTCTTGCTATTGAAATTCCACCATTAAAGGATGAACTTGCAGTGGTGGTGGAAGATGCTTTACTGTAAATTTGAGACAAAGATTTGCAGTCATGGTATGGGGTTTGATTAGTTAATGCTGCACTCCTTGCAGTGGTATGAAAAATTTACAGATGTTGATGAAGTTATACCTGTAAGTGCTAAGTATGGACATGGAGTAGAGGATGTAAAAGAGTGGATATTATCGAAACTTCCTTTTGGCCCACCTTATTATCCAAAGGTATCTCTCCTTGCTAAGCCAGATCTTATTGTCTAGTTTGATTGATATAATGAAGCTGACGGCTATTTGACTTGTAGGATATTGTAAGCGAGCATCCAGAGAGATTCTTTGTTGCTGAGATCGTTAGAGAGAAGATATTCATGCAGTACCGGAATGAAGTCCCTTATGCGTGCCAGGTAAAATGACACATTTTCTAGCATGTTTTCTTCTCCTTTGAGTCATGTAAAAGGTTATGAACTTAATCCTGTTCATTTTCATCGAAAGGTGAACGTGCTGAGCTATAAAACTAGACCAGCTGCAAAAGATTTTATTCAAGTGGAAGTAGTAGTGGAGAAGAATTCTCAGAAGATCATCCTTATCGGAAAAGTAAGTATACTTCTCTTAGAAAGAGTTTATGTGAGACAAATTCTTATCTGAATTGAGCCATTCTTGGGGCTCCTAGTATGAAATGACATAGCTAGATTTAGTGGATATTCAAAATACTTGCCATTGTTGACACCTCTAAGGTTTCTCAAGTCTTAAAGCAACTAGTTATAGATCGATGTAAATTGTTGACTAGTTGGGTTTAATGTAGGAAGGGAAGGCATTGAAAACGCTAGCAACAGCTGCTAGGCTCGACATTGAAGATTTCCTTCAGAAGAAAGTCTTTCTCGAGGTGCTTTAAAAATTTGCATTCAGTCTTATTTGTATTCTGAGATATAGTAAAGTTACTAATTTGAGTGAATGGTATAACACTGTGAACGAAGGTGGAAGTGAAAGTGAAAGAGAATTGGAGACAAGACGAAGGACTTCTCAAGTACTACGGCTACGGAGGACAGATCCGGGCTTTGTAGTATTAAGTTATCCTAATGGGCCTCAAATGGGCCTTGTTCACACGGCTCAGGTTAGCTTTTCCCTTTTTTTTTTCCTTCTTTTAATTTTAACAGATACAGCTGCTCAGGTTAGCTTCTGTTTTTAATCTCAATCCAACGAATCATTCTTTTATTTTGTCTTTTCTAGTTTGTTACACTAGCTAACCACCATTGAATATTCATCTTATAGTCAATAGACTCTTAACCTAATAATTAGACAATTAGAATTAAATATGTATTACAATTAATTTTGCTTTTAAGAAAATTTGAAGCGTTAATTATGGATTTATGGCGGTGGATACGTGGATGGTAGTGTGTTAGGTTATGCCGGGTCGAGTCGGGTCGGGTAAAAGTTAGATCCGCGTATTGCGCTTATGCTTCCATTGTCGGTGATTGTGAGTGTGAAAGACTGAAAACAAATTAGAAGCAAAACTATTTAAAAAAAAAAAAGCAATTATTATCACAATAAATATTTTTGTCTATCTTCTGTCGTCAAACCCAACCCGAAAGAAAATCTAAGGAGCAATCGCACATGAGTTTCTTTTTATTGTCTTCGATTTTGATTTTATTTTGATTTTGATTTTATTTTTAAGTACTATTTTGAGACTTGAAAAGCCAAGAAAATAAAATAAAGGGACCAGAGCGTTAGAGGCTCTCTGTATTCTTGTGGCGTGAGACGCGTGTGCTGTTGTCAGATTAGCCCATATAAGGACGCCACGTGTAATGTGATCCGTTGGGTATGGGTAAAGTTTCTCTACGGTTACGCTCACGTAGTAAGTGGACCCATTAAGCGGATATTACGCCTGTGATTCTTACGTCTTTCTTAATAAAGAAAGGGGTATCAAAAGAATCACCTGCTTTGCTTCGTATCCTCTCTATCTTAAAGTGTACACTAACTACAATTTGAGTGCATCACGGATTTTAAATTTACTAATTAAAGCGCATTATAATTTTTATTACTTTTAATAATGATGAAACTGTAGATTTTATGGTCTATAATATAATTAGATTGGGATCATATTGTATTAAATTAGTCTCATTTCTGCATATAGTAATTAGAATTTAGGATTTAGGTCCACCTTTTTCTATTTTCTTTCTTTCTATTTAGCCAATTAAACTATCAACTATAGATTTTTTTTTGTTTTTACTTGCTTCATTTTTGTTTTTTTATATAAAACATAGTTTTATAACATCACTAAAAATAGTGAAAAGTATTTGTTTTGTTTGCTAAAACAAAGCAACTCGTGTATTAGAGTAGCTTAAAAATAAGAAACTATTATTGCATTATGGTTTTGAGTCCATAAATACCCCTAAAAAGACAGACAAGTGAGAGTGTGAAAAAGAGAGAAAGAGGAAAAGAAAGAGATGAAGAAGCTTCTTGGTCTGGTTTTATGTCTAGCCATTGTGATCCAACAAAGCTATTCGGACCTACGAGTCGACGCGTTGTCGAATAATGGATTCGTGAAGACGAGAGGTGTTCAGTTTGTTATCAATGGTTATCCATACTATGCTAATGGCTTTAATGCTTATTGGCTCATGTATGAAGCCTCTGATCCATCCCAAAGGTCTAAGATCTCCTCTGCTTTTCGAGACGCTTATGCTCATGGTTTGACTGTTGCTCGTACCTGGGCTTTTAGTGATGGTGGTTATCGACCTCTTCAGTACTCTCCTGGTTCCTACAATGAGGATATGTTTCAGGTATCTTTCTTGTCTTCTTTTAACTCAAATTAGTGTTTTTTTTAAGGATATTGCTCTGATCTCTTTGTGTCTGACTGGATTTCGATCAGAATTGTCATACTTTCACATGATTTCTAACAATGTAGAGATTGGATTAAACGAATATGGGTTTCTCTTTGTTTAGGCTCTAGTTTCTGTGGATTTTTGGGCCAAATTTGAAACTCTCTGTTTATGTTTATGGTTGTAATTTACTGATTTTGGAACTCTGTTTGTGTATCTTTAAAGATCTGATTTATTGTTATCTTTCATGTGTCCAAATAAAGGGTTTGGATTATGCTATAGCTGAAGCAAAAAGGAATAATATAAAGATAATACTCAGCTTTGCTAATAATTATGTGAGTTTTGGAGGGAAGCAGCAATATGTAAATTGGGCTAAAAGCAGAGGCCAGCCTGTGTCTTCTGAAGATGATTTCTTCACAAATCCTATGGTTAAAGGTTTCTACAAGAATCATATCACGGTACTAATCAACCATAGCTTTATAGATTTCAACAAAAGCATTCTCTTTTTGGTGTTCTGACAACCTTTGATCTCTCTCCAGGCTGTACTAAACAGATTCAATACCTTCACTAAAGTTCATTACAAAGATGATCCAACCATTATGGCTTGGGAGCTCATGAACGAGCCCCGTTGCCCCTCTGATCCTTCTGGACGAACCCTTCAGGTTTCACCTTATACACTTTCCACACTTATGGCTGTATTAGTGATGTGGTATCTGTAATCTAACTTGATCTGTAACAGGCTTGGATTACTGAAATGGCTGCACATGTCAAATCAATAGACAGAAACCATCTACTTGAAGTTGGTCTTGAAGGGTTCTACGGTCAGTCTTCCCCTCTAAGTAAAACTTTGAACCCTCCCGGTCAATTTGGAACCGATTTCATCGCCAATAACCAAGTCCCTGGCATTGATTTCGTCACAGTTCACTCTTACCCTGACGAATGGTAATTTGACAATTTCCATTCATCAAAGAATTAATCATCTTCATTTAGAATTCATTCTTTTGTTTAAAGTTCCAAGCTTTCCATCTTTACAGGTTTACAAGCTCAGATGAGCAATCCCAAATGGCTTTCTTGAACAAATGGCTTGACGCCCATTTACAAGACGCACAAAACGTTCTTCACAAACCTATATTTATAGCAGAATTCGGTAAATCAACGAAGAAACCAGGCTATACTCCCGCACAAAGAGACATGGTCTTCAACACCGTGTACGGTAAGATTTATGAGTCTGCAAAACGAGGCGGTGCAGCAGCTGGAGGATTGTTCTGGCAACTTCTAGGGGATGGAATGGATAATTTTCAAGATGGATATGCAATTAAATTGAGCCAAAGCTCGTCTACGGTCAATGTCATTGCTCAGCAGTCAAGAAAGTTGACTTTGATTAGAAAAATCTTTGCAAGGATGATCAATGTGGAGAAATGGAGAAAAGCGAGAGGTCATGGGGGAAGAAGAAAAGGAGGTCACAAAATCAAAAACTAGAAATTAAATGGGGTCTTTTCGTAATATTTACTTCTTTTGTTTTCTTTTAGCGAAATCTCCTAGAGACGAGTTATACTAACAATGTCTCAGCTCGTCCAGGAAATATTTATAGAGATAGATTTTTAAAGATATATAATATAGTTTTCAGTCGTATTATACTTTTTTTACTGTCACTAAATTTAAACGTTATGGTAACGCGATCTAGCCGACGTCGTTTCGAAATGGTACTTGCTAGAAGGTAAACGACAGCGTTTAATTGGATTACTGCCTATAATTTTAAACCTCAGACAAATTATTAATTAGTTTGAGGAAACCGGACCCAAACCGGGGGATAAAATTCGAAATTTCGAAATGGAGAGAGGAGAGTATTATTCATCTGAAATAAAAACATAACATGATTATGCTTGTGAGAAGTGGCGGTAAAATTCGAAAATTGTGTACAGCTTCGATTTCTTTGCTGGAACAACCGGTGGAACAATTGATACACGAAACCCAGTTCTCGAACCATGAGGACACGTTCGATACGAAGTCTCAGCTCAGGAGTCTCGTTAAATCCGGGAATTTGCGAGCTGCTCGCCAGTTGTTTGATAAAATGCCCAACAGAGATGTCGTTTGTTGGACAGCTATCATTTGGGGTTACGTGAATGCAAGGAACTCTGACGAAGCATTGATTTTGTTTTCTGCAATGCGTGTTGATCCTGCTGTCACAATAGATACCTCCATTCTTAGTGTTGCATTCAAGGCTTGTGGTCTAAGTTCCAATGTTGCATATGGAGAATCATTACATGCATATGCAGAGAAAAGTTCATTGCTAAGCTCTGTCTTTGTGGGAAGTGCTTTATTGGATATGTATAAGAGACTAGGAAAGATAGATAGGAGTTGCCGAGTCTTTAGTGAAATGTCTTTTAGAAATGTGGTAACATGGACCGCAATTATAACAGGCTTAGTTCATGCTGGTCGTCACAAAGAGGGACTAATGTACTTTTCTGAGATGTCGAAATCGAAAGAACTATCTGATACTTTCACATTTGCTATAGCCTTGAAGGCTTGTGCTGGCTTGCGTCATGTTAAATACGGTAGAGAGATTCATACTCATGTGATAATGAGAGGTTTTGATTCTATTCTCTGTGTGGCTAACTCACTTGCTACAATGTACACTGAATGTGGAGAAATGCAACATGGTTTGCTTTTGTTTGAAAACATGAGTGAAAAGGATGTGATTTCATGGACAAGTCTTATTGTGGCTTACACCCGAATAGGTCAAGAAGAAAAAGCAGTAGACACATTCATAAAGATGAGAAAATCATCAGTTCCTCCCAATGAACTAACTTTCGCATCGCTGTTTTCTGCGTGTGCTAGCCTTTCTAGACTTGTGTGGGGTGAACAGCTTCACTCAAATGTTATCTCTTTAGGTCTAGGAGAATCTTTGTCAGTATGTAACTCAATGATGAAGATGTATTCGACATGTGGGAAGTCAGGCTCTGTTTCTGTTTTGTTTCATGGAATGAGATGCAGGGACATTGTTTCATGGAGCACAATCATTGGAGGATACTCTCAAGCTGGTTTTGGAGAAGAGGGTTTTAAGTATTTCTCATGGATGAGACAAGCAGGGCCAAATCCAACAGATTTTGCTCTTGCTAGTTTACTAAGTGTTTCAGGAAATATGTCAGTTCTTGAACAGGGCAGGCAAGTTCATGTACTAGCTCTTTACCTCGGTTTAGAACAGAAATCGATGATCCGTAGTGCTCTGATTAATATGTACTCAAAATGTGGAAGTATCTTAGAAGCTTCAAAGGTATTTGAAGAAGTAGACACCAATGATATTGTTTCTTTGACAGCTATGATCAATGGGTATGCAGAACATGGAAAGAGTGAAGAAGCCATTGATCTGTTTGAGAAGAGTCTAGAGATTGGTTTCAGACCAGACTCTGTGACTTTCATCAGTGTTCTTACTGCCTGCAGTCATTCAGGACAGCTTGACCTTGGTTTTCACTACTTCAACTTAATGCAAGAAAAGTATAAAATGAAACCTAGCAGAGAACACTACGGTTGTATGGTTGATCTGTTATGTAGAGCAGGACGGCTAAGTGATGCAGAGAAGATGATCAATGAAATGCCATGGAAGAAGGACGATGTAGTATGGACCACACTTCTTAGAGCCTGTAAAAGCAAAGGAGACACTGAGCGTGGAAGACGAGCAGCTGAAAGGATTCTAGAGCTGGATCCTACCTCTGCAACAGCACTGGTAACACTAGCTAATATATATTCAAGTACAGGGAAATGGAAAGAGGCTGCAATTGTGCGGCATAATATGAAATCAAAAGGCGTGATCAAAGATCCCGGATGGTCATCAATTAAGATCAAAGATCAGGTTTCAGCGTTTGTATCTGGTGATCGGTTCCATTCACAAAGTGAAGATATATACAGTATCTTAGATTTAGTAACATCTAGAGAAGAAACTCCTACATTTCATCATATTCAAAACGATCTTGACAATCAGTCAAGTTTAGTATTTTCTTGATGATCTTCAATACAATAGCTCAAGCTCAAGTGGTAATATTGATTGTTATATACTTACTTATCTTTCTGTCATCTGTCTTCTTTAAACCAGTTCAGTACAACATATACTGCAAAACCTAGCGCAGATGCAGCAGCAACCAGAAAGACAGCTACTTGTATTGAGAATGATGAAGAAAAGGCTTCAAGAACAATTGAGTTCCACGTTATATACCATAAGGTGGAGTAAACAGAACCTAAGATGGCACCAACAACCACTTGATTGGTTGTGTGAAGCTTCTGAGCAACCCTTAACCATGTCTGTGAAAAGTGAAAACAAACATTAGATACACATAAGCAGCATGAACTGCGTTAATGTCAAAAAAATGATGTGAGGACTTACAAAGTATGAACCCATTGCAAGGATAATACCGCTAAGGAACAGAAAGAGTGAATTGGTTCCAAGCTTTTCCATAACTACAGAAACATCGAAAACTACTGAGCAATGAATGGTTTAAGGATATGTAGAATAGATGTTGAATTGCTTACTGGACAAGATGGTAAACACAGAGATAAAAGAAATGGATTGGGCGTGAGAAGAAGGCATTCCAGGATCAGAACGCAAGGTTGCAACTGGTCTTTGCTGGTTAAGTATACGTTTGAGAGCTACGGAAAGCGCAGAATTTGAAACAGATCCAATCACAGCCCACAAAGCAGCACCATCATGTCGTAGAAGCAGAACAGATCCAAACAGAGCAGCTATAACCCATTTGCTCTGCCATTCACAAAGTTAAACTAGACTTTTGTTAGCAATATGAAACACAAAACTACCAAATGTTAAGAAAAAAAAACGAGCTTAAATGTAAGCATTTCATCAAACAAGTTGCGTGCATCAATGAATATCGAATACCAACCACACGATTAACGACGGATTCAATCCAACCGCCGGGAAACAACTCGTTTTGGGGCTCGGAAGTGCTATTAATGAAAGTCTCTTGCTCAATCGCCTGAAATCGTTCTTCGCCGCAGTCTCTTAAAGCATACGTTTTGAGTATCTCGGTCATTGCTTTAGCGCCAGAGTCAGACCAAATACTCCGATTCAACGCAAACCCATGCGGAAATATCGAGCTAGAGCAGCGAAATCGATTGAAGTTGTTGGAACTGGGAACAAAAGAAAGACCAAAACAGAAATTGCAAGTGGGTTTGTGGAGGAGAACAAGCGATGACATTGTCATTTCCAAAACAAAAAGTCAAAAAATTAAGTCAAACTAAACGAACCACTACACAATTATAAAATTCGAAAAAATAGAATGTAGGAGAAGTGAGAAACCTGTCGAAGATAGACTGGATTTGGAGAAGCTTGATATATAGACATTCTATACGATCTGACGATCTGTAAGTACTTTGTCGTTTTAAATGTTTTTCACGATCGAAGCTTTTATCTTCTACAGATAACTCTTACCTTTTCGGTGTTTATCATTTTATCCATTCAATATCGTACACGTGGCACATTGTAAAACCTTCTTGAACTTTCAATTAAAAGCCCATTATTATTCTTCAAGATATTAATGGGCCTTTTTGCTTTAATATAGGCCCATTGGTGACGGAAGGAATTTGTGCTTTTTTTTCTTTTTTTTTAGATAAAAATTCAAAAAATAAAATAATGAAGTTAAAGAAAAATAAAGTTTTATTTTTATTAAAGGTTTAATTTATCCATATGTATAAGAGTTAATGCGTTAGAATTCGAATATGATCGAAATAATACATTAACGGTGGGAAAGCCGTGTACACGTCTGATTATTCTACAGAATATTATAAATGTCTCATCGTTTTAGAACATTGTTCATTATTTTGGAATTTTCTGGACAAGCATGTGAATTATAATAATAATAAAAAAACTATATATTATAAAGAAAATTCATGTATATATTGGAGGTCGAATATGCTTATAACGAATTTCGCAATGAACAAAATATTTACCAATACGGAAATTATTTTTGACCAATTACACTTCTATACGTATGCTTAAAAATATATTCTTGTTTATCTTTTATGGATTTTTTATATTCAAGCTGATGTGTAAATATATTCTATAGTTCTCATATAGCTTATTTTAAATACACTTAATAAAAAAATATAATTACTTTTTGATCAATTGCTTTTTGGGTTTGGTCCGTTTGGATAAATAAATATAATTATAAAGCATCGAATATCTCGGACATAAAAATATCTTTTAGGTTTCTTGATTTTAAGGACATGGTTCACTCTACAAGAATGTTCTCTTCTCTTTATAATCTCACTTTTTTTTTCCTTTTGCTATTTTTTTTTTAATTGACCATATTGTAATTTGTTTCTCTCAATTCAAAAATTAAAAACGTTGATAATTCGTGTGTTAATGTATGCACTAATTTATTCGATAAAACATAAATAAATTAATACTAGAAAATATATAGTAAAATAATAGATTATATTTCAAGAGAGATAGTTATATAACTATAATATTTTGTCTCTTTGATTTCCATTACTATATTAGATTTTAAAATAAAAGGTAATTAATATACATTATTGTTTTTAAAATACCAATGACTATAATTTAGGATATCATGTGTTGGAGCTAGGGGCTGGAGTGTGTGGCTTTCCACACGCCGTGGCGTCTTGTCAGTGGAAAAAAAAACTGCCTGTTGTTTTTTTGTTGTAAGATATAATTTTGAAAAGAGGATACGTCGATCGCTCTCTGTCAACACTGAATTTCAAAGTAAGAGTTATTGAGACTGTGAGTGTGAGGTGTGACTGTGTGGCAGAGACTGACAACAAACACTTGTTGAAGTTTAACAAGTGAAAATAGAAAACGGTACTAATACGGTGTCGTATCGTCAAATTGCTCCTGAATTTCATGACGATGTGGCCTATGCAGCATAGCTTACAGTGGTCAAACTTTTGACTCAGGACTCCAACAAGGAAACAATCTCATTCATAGATGGGTCATAAGCATAACAGTAATACACAAAGCCACACGTGTGACCAACTGTGTGCGTGTGTGTGGATCTGTTACAATAATATGATACTCAATACATGCTCAACATGGACAAGCCTATGATGCACTATCTCTCTTTCTATTTCTTTATTATTATTATTATAATTAATGTTACCTAATACAAATAATTTTACAAGTTTCTTGCTAGCTAAATATATATAATCCTGATTATACAATTGACGAAATTATATATTATGATAGGTCTGACAAAAAATATTATACAAAAAATATTATTAAATTCGGGTTGAAAAAACTATAAACTGGTATAATCTAAAAAAGAAAATGTTTGTTTATAGTGTAATTAATCCGACCAAGATATATCATTGTTTATTGGATGAGAGTCAAGAAGGAGTCTCACTTTCCATTAAATTAAAGACTTTATTAAAGTAACTATTTATTTTAATGTATCGAAAATATTAACCATTTAGAATAACTCCAATTTTTGTCAATTTCTAAATTAAGTCTCTGTGTTGTAAGTGTAACGTCGCTTTGAACAATATTTCATGTGTTTTTTTCCCACCGTCCGGTCAAAATTCCGATCTCCACTGAGTCAACGTCACCGACCTAGCTAATATTACATTTACTCCTCATTTAATTCATCACATAATTAATATATTAATTTCCTTAAATCCATATATACTTTAAAATTGAATTAATATGTTTCTTATAAATACTGTATCTTAGTATTATTAATTTATTATTATGATTCAAGTGAGATATTGACCAGTGTTATAAAAAGTTGAATGGAATTGAAAAACAAACTAGATGTGAAATAAATCAGGCATAGATGATAAAAGTAATGCATTGATTTCAGTAATAGATATGAGTGTGTTCACACACATATATATATATATATATATATAATATATATATATATATG
>KE153404.1:25819-38691 GCA_000411095.1 Aethionema arabicum
TAAATATATAAATATAAGTGAGAGAAAGAAACGGTGAATTGCACGAGAAAGAAAAGAAAATAGAAGATGGTACACTACGAGATCGGTGGTTATACGGATGCCATACGTCTCACGTGAATATTAACCCATTCCTTCCATATTTACATCACCTTTTTTCTTCTACTTTGCTCGGTCCAATTTTTATATATATATATATTCCCTTTTTTATTTCATTTTTAAATAATAATAGCTGTATCTCTTATATATTATGAGTAGTTGAAACTTGAATCGTTCTAACAATGCCTATTAGGCTATATTATTATTGACTATATTGTATAATTGTATATAGATGTTGTTTTCAAATTATGGATTGTTTTTTTCTTTTAATGCTAAAGGTGATATATATATCATTTAGTATTCCTTTCTAAATCTCTATACCATTTTTAATTCAAACTTTTTTCTAATTACTGTTAAACGTTTGGCAATATATAGTAAGAAAATTGATTAGAGAAATTTATGGAATTTTTAAATAATAGTTTTAATTATTACTGGGAATTTTTTTTGTATTCAAGAAAAGATAAATTGTTATACATTATTATGTATTTAAAATTAGAGAATCATTTAAATTTACTACAATGTGTATTAATTTCCGAATTTTAATAGAGACAAGTGGTGTCTACATCTGGAATAATAACTTCGAATCATATATCTAAACTAGATATATTTACTAAAATAAAAAATAAAATTAATAAAAAAATAATTATTCGAAGAAAAAAAAAATGGAGTGTGTCTATAAAAGAGAAATGTATGTGAAGAGGCATGCTTCACTTTTCTACATCCTTCTCTTCTCTTCAATTTCTCTCTGTGAAATCCCTAAATCGGTCCTCGACTCGCCGCCATGGATTCCATCGATTTCGACAACGTGAAAGCAGAGAAAACCAAGGCGATGCGGCGTTACAATCGTTTCCGGAGAATCGGCCGTGTTTTCCGTACGGCGGAGATCTGCGTCGCTCTTCTCTTCATCTGTTGGACATTTACTCGTCTTCCTTTCGTTGTACGAATCTCCGGTGAGTTTCTCCGCCGTCTCGTCAGTGTTATCTCGACTCCTCTGTTTGTATTCCTCCTCGGAAACTCCATCGTCATTGTTCTTCTCACCAAATCAACAACCGCTTCAAACGCGGAAACCGAAGTCTATCAGGCGTTTGTTAGATCTGTAGAGAGTCGCGCTAAGCCGTACGATGAAGAATCGACGGATGAGATTGTTTACGATGATAAACAGGTGATCGTAACGGATTGCGATTCAAATTCAAATTCAAATTCAAATCTCGAAGCAGAGATTGATTCCGATTTAGATCCCGTTACCGTTTCCGATCAACCAAAGGTCTATCGAAGAAGCAAATCTGACATTTCTGCAAAACAGAGTCCAGAAATGGCGATTAAACGTTCTCTCCAGAGATCTGAGACGGAGAAGTGCCGTAAAAAGGAAGAGGAATCAAAGGAGAATTATCCAGAGGATAATCTAAGTAACGAAGAGTTTCAGAAAACGATCGAAGCTTTCATAGCCAAAGAATTGATGTTCCGTCGTCAAGAATCTTTAGCAGTCGTTGTCCATAACAAAGCATAATAAAAACAAAAAAGTTTTTGTGAAGCTTAAAATATTTAAAAAAATCAAAAAAAGTTAAACCATAGTGATTAATTAGTGTGAAATATGCTCTCTATGTACAGTTTAGTTGCTTAATTAGAAGAAAAAAAGCATATTATATTTTTACACTAAAGTTGTATTAGTGACTGTCTCTTCTTCTCAAGTTTAATAATACAAACTTGGAGTAGAAATGTCGTTTAATTATGGTTTTATAAGTTTTAGTCTTGTCCAACGAACCATTGATTTGATCGCTCTTTTTTGGTCTAAGTTTTTTTCTTATAATTAATACAACACATATAACAATCTATGAATACCATTTATATAAAAAAAGTGTTTATATTTTTGTCTTGACCGGTTATCAAATACTACTTATAATGATCTATGATTACAGTTTATAAATAATTGAGTCGATTAAAATTTTGTTTATTTATTGAGTTTGCATTCAAACATACGTGTAGAACCTTTTTTTAAAAATGAACTTGGCTAGAGTGAGAGTGACATTACAGAGGTATTTATTTTATTTTTATTTTGTAATATATAGGTTTTTTCAAAAGTAATATTTTCTATAGCCTTTCGCATAATTTTACTCATAATGGAACTTTTGGACTTTAGACCGTCTCATTCTCATGCCTACAATAATTAACTATGTGAGGATTTTTACATATTATATGATTTTGAAATGTAGATAATTTTATTCTACTTAAATTTTTACATTTTCAAAGGAAAAAACTAGGAAGAATGAATTGTTTTTTTTTAATATAAATATTTTTTTATAGGATTAATTCAGATGGAAATATTATATACGATGAAAAGAAAAAGAATGGAGAAATTGGGCGTGGTGGTAATAAACTAAAAAGTAAAAGACAATACTTATATATAATTATTATATTTAGAAACGAAGGAAACTTCATTTTTAATGCTTCATGGGAATGATTGATGGTCTAATAAGTCATCTCTTAGCATTCAATCATAAATTATTATATTAGAAAAATAAATTTCAATAAAGAAATAAATATTATATTGCTTAAGCGGCAATGTTTCTAATGGGTATTGGCACCAATCATAGTGTAATTATTTTGAATGCAAGAAAAATAATAAAAATGTAACTTTAATGCAGACACCAACGCAGAAAGATTGAGAAGAAAGGAATTAAAAGTGACTTTATATTTCACTAAGTCCCGTAATCTCTGCTCATGAAATATTAAAGTCGGTTCTTTTAATTTTATTACCCTTTTCTTTTCACAGATTTTAGATTCTATCTTGTTCAGCTGATTTACTTTTGTATTATATGAAATTAAATTTAAATTTTTTACTACTTTTTGAAATTAATTTGGGTTCTTGATTGATTTATTTAATTAAGTACGGGTGGCTTTTTAATTAATAGTGTTCATGTCATTAACTCACTTTATTAATGCAGTATATATATATATATATATAACAATGATTGAATGAAAAAAGTTATGTAAAAATTACATGTAGCCAAATCTTTTTACAAATAACTTTTTGAAAACAATATATTATATATTTTTCTATTAATTAGTGAATGATATATAAGTATAAGAATTTAAAGTTGATTTATTAAAGGTTAATTTCCTTATCAAAATCTTATTTCTATTTCTGTTCACCATTGCATATCATTTCATATCGTTATCTTGTTTTCTCATATATTTCAATTTGTTACCAATTTTGGAACAAAAACATCTCCAACGAATTCATTGAATTATTATCCTTCAATTGGAAAAAAAAGTGGATTAAATAAGGAAAATAGAAAAGATAATACAAGGATGTTGACGTAAATTATTATATCGCATAGATGAAATTCCACGTATATATAATAAACGTATATATTATATAGCTTGCAATATTAAGCCTCCCACATGCATATTATATCAACGGTCGACAAAAAAAAGATCTAAATTATGTAATAATGCTCACATCAAATATCCAATTAGGGTTCATTTATTACATCGTTTCCTAGTCCTCACTTTCACCCCTATATATATATATAAATACACAGAAACTTTATTGTGTAATATATCATATATGATTGTATTATACCACGTGTTGACACACTCACGCACTTCACATCCGACCCCCATCCTATGCCTATATACCCTCACATTCATCATTTCTTTCTATCTAAACATATTCTATTTACAGACAAAATTGTATACTGTATTATATATATGTAACTATAATAATATACTTACATGATTTTTGTTAATTCGTAAAATAGTATTGCCTAATTATTGATTAAGCGCATAGTTTATAGGAAGTTTTAAGTTTTTCTTCTTTCTCTATGGCTGTTTATTTAGCGAATTATTTTATAGTGGACTAAAAAATCATTATTCAATTAATACTTATTTAATTAATTTACTCTTAAAAACACACAGAGGATGGACTCAATGTGTATAGACGTGACATAAGCAAAACAGTTTTTCCGTGGGGGCCCATTAACTAGATAAATAGAGCTTGGCCCAAAGCCTACTGTGACACGTGTCCTCCTTATGTTATGGCGCGAATATATAATATGGGCTTGCATGGGCCGAAATGACTTTCGGAATCCAAGTGATTTATATCAATTGGTACCAATGTCACAAGAGTAATTTTGAGCATGCTAACCACGTTTTTGATTTGTAAGTGGTAACCAACTTGTATACTAGTGGTAGTACTACTTATATTATTTTCGATCATAAAGATTTATATATTAATCATGCATGTTTAAAGTAGCATATACCGCCTTTTGTTTTTACTTTTTAGGGAAAAGAAATATGTAAAAGATAAAGAAAACAAGGCCCATACCTTTATCATATATTTCATATTTACTAAATTTGTGAATATTATATTTATTTTAAGAAAAAACGAATTTAAATTTTGATATATATTAGGAATAAAACGAGGATAAGAAGTGAAGAATGTTAAATGGGCGTGTTTCACGTTTGACGTTTGAGGTATGCCCCAGCCACTTACATTTCCAACCAAGCTAACCCATTAGAATTCACTCCAACGATCTTTAATCGCTTTTTTTTAATCAATTCTTTATTATTGTACAACTATTACATCATTATTATAAATTCTTAATCAATTCATATATGGATATAATAATTTGTGTTTGTAGAAATATTTATTTTGATTTTTGTAACAGTTTTTTTTTTATGGTTTGGATATAAAATCTAAAAACATGACACTATCACTAATAATTTCCAAGCACGATGCCGGTCGAAAAACAAAATTATTACCTGTATTTTACAACCTATCCTATTCCTACACGCCACCAAGTTTGCAGCACTATAAATGAAGTGTGTAGAATGCAAAGCGACATACAAATCTCTTCTTTATTTTACTTTTTCTCGGAAAAATAAACAAATAATGAACGAAATAAAGTCAAGATCCATTCACACCAATATTCATCCTTCCTCAAGGTTCTAATTTCTCTCCAATAATTACATATGCAATATTGTGTGCTTAATATAATTAATATATATATACTTGTTGAATTTGTTGAATTAATGGACATATATCTATATGTTTATGTGATTTAGGTGTGATGATGAAAAACATAATAATGGAGAGGAAGTGAAGATAAGTAGGAAACGTTCTTCGAGTGTTCTAAGTATGTGTGGTGGAGATGGTGACAATAGTTACTCTTCCAATTCTCTTCTTCAGGTTCATTTCTTTCTATTAATTATCACTCTTTAATTTTTTTCATATAATATAAAACATGCATTTAATTTTCTTAATATAACTTTTTTTTTAATTTTCAGAGAAGAGTTTTGTTGAAGGCTAAACCAATTTTGGTTAAAGCCACAAGAGAAATGGTGATTAATTTGGATTATCCTAAATGCATTAAATTGGTTGATTTTGGATGTTCTTCAGGACCAAACACATTCATCACAATCTCTGAAATTGTCAACACAATAAATGTGTTGTATAAACAAAATAACCAAAAACAACCAGAAATAGATTGTTGCTTGAACGATCTATTAGATAATGATTTCAACACAACATTCAAGTTCGTACCTTTTTTGAACAAGAATATAACTAACAATGGAACTTGTTTTGTCTCTGGAGTTCCCGGTTCTTTCTACTCGAGACTCTTTCCTCTTAAAAGTCTCCAATTCGTGCATTCATCTTACAGCCTCCATTGGCTCTCTAAGGTCTTATATAGAAAATAATTTGTTATATACATTAATTCTGTACATAAACACTTTTAATTAACAACGGACTTATATTATACGATGTTATAAGGTACCTGATGGATTGGAGGATAACAAGTGGGGTGTGTATTTAACAACTTCAAGTACTTTGACTGCTTACAAGCATTATTTGAACCAATTTCGTAGCGATTTCACAGCGTTTTTAGAAATGCGTTCCAAAGAAATGGTTTCTAATGGACGAATGGTCCTCACCTTCAACGGTAGAAACAATAACATTAATGACGATCCATTATATAGAGATTGTTGTCACTTTTGGACCTTGTTATCAAATTCTCTCCGTGATCTAGTCTCAGAGGTATCAAAACATATCAAATCAAAAGAAATCTCCTCTTTTATCAACGATTTTTCATGGTTTTTTTTTAACATGGTTGTGAAAAAATGAGCAGGGTGTTGTGAGTGCATCAAAGGTTGATAGTTTCAATGTGCCATTCTACGATCCTAGTGAAGAAGAATTGAAGGAGATAGTGAAAAAAGAGGGTTCTTTTGAAATTAATGACTTTGAGATTCATGGATTTGATATTGGAGATAGTAACCAAGAAGAGGATTATAGATCAGAAAGAGGAAGATCTAAAGATGGACAAAAAGAGGCTGATTACATAAGAGCTATAAGTGAACCAATGCTTGTAGCTCACTTTGGACACTCCATTATTGATGCGTTATTTACTAAGTACGCCAATCATGTAACTCAGCATGCCACTTGTAGGAACAAAACGACGGTTACTCTTGTCGTTTCATTGAGACATATGTAGCTTTATTGTGTATTTTCATATTTGTGTTTTATGATTGAGAGAAAATTTATGGTTTTAGTATTAATTAAGATGATTGAAATGAGTGAAGAAAGAAGGATGATTGTGTCAAAGTTTGTTGAATTTATATGTTTGATATATAGAGAAAATTAAAGGATACAAAATTTAAAATAAAAATAGATATAAAATAATAAAAATAGACGACCTTCCCCACATCGGACCCTTTTATTAAATGAAGATCAGCTCTCGTCAAATCACAACGGCTACCTTATAGTAACCGTCCGATTAACAAAGGATATATTATCAACGTACGAGATTCATTTTATAAGTAACGGTTACTTTTTCAATTCCTCCAAAAAGTAACTTTTTTTTCTAAAAAGTCAAATGATATCACAACGGTTATGCCATAGTCACCGTCCGATTAACAAATGAAACTTAATCAACGCACAAGATTAAAAGTTAGAAAAGGAGGACAAACTTACGATCGCAATAATATTTCTTTTAATTATTGTTTTCGATGTGAATTCACCGTTTGTCTCTTAAAAAACTGTGTTGCTAATCTCTGTAATTCTCCTTAATTATTTATTTAATATATATATATATATACACACTTAATAAAATTTATATGGTTAGACTACATTTCTATACTTTATTTAAGAAGTATTAATTTAAATTACAATCTAAGTTGTTGAAAGATAAAGTAAATAAATAGTCTCAAAAGTCAGGAAAAAAAATAGTCTCAACAGAAAAGAAACACAAAATAAAGATTTTAACACATATTTATAAATTAATTTTTAAAGTTTCAAGATCTAGATATATACATATTTATATGATTAATATCAAACCATTCTTAGAATATTAGATTCATTATAATTTATAAACCTCGTGTTAATTCAAGTTTTCTTCGTTCAAAAGTTGTGGCTCACTTTGGACACTCCATTATTGATGCATTATTTATTAAGTACGCCAATCATGTAACTCAGCATGGTACTTGTAGGAACAAAACGACCGTTACACTTGTCGTTTCATTGAGACTTATGTAGCTTTATTGTGTACTTTCATAGTTGTGTTTTATGATTGAGAGAAAAGTTATGGTTTTAGTATTAATTAAGATGATTGAATGAGTGAAGAAAGAATTAAAACAATGCGTTTAGATCGTTTATCGTGCATAACAAAATTAATTTATTACTCCAATTTATTTTTAGGATTAAGAAATAAAATATATGGATAAGTTTGTTATAACAGAATATATATGTTTTAACTTGTAACAGTTAGGTACTTAAAATGAATTATACATATATATATAGTACAAGGTAGGTCAATCACTTGTTCACGTGGATGATACGAAGATCTCACGAAAAAAAAGTAAGCAACTGTCAATCAATCAAACGGGTCCGGTTAAATATAATGCCCAATTGCCCATGATAGTTTAACCACATAGGTTCCAGACCTTGCGGCAAACCGTACATTTTCCGTAGGGTCGGAGGCTTAAACCGGGCATTTAAATGTCCCCTTCCCCATGTCTGGGATTCGAACCCAGGACCTGAGGTGCTTTCGCAATACCTCTTCGGACCGGTACAACTACCCAAGTCTGGGTCATAATAGTTTTGCACAATCTTTTTGTTGAACCTACTTCCTATTTCTGAACAATAAACAAGATCCTAAACAATCAAATATGTGGTTAAGACAACGTAGCATAAGTGATAAATTGTTTCCTTCTGATATCGAGGCATTTGGATTCAAACCAACCATATTGCGGTTTGTGTATCAATTTGACTATTGGATTGGACTTGTGGTTTGTTAAAAACAAAAAAACAATCAAATATGTGTTTGTGTCATTTTAAATTCTTTATTTATTTTAAATATGATTTTTTAATTGATTATTACGATATTTGAGATATACACTTCAAGGCTGTCCTATAAATAGAAACCGTGTCTGAGCTAGGTGCAAAACAAAATATATAATAATAAGCTTTATTAATTTTGTAATAATAATTCTCCTCTGCAAGAAAATGGAATCAAGATCAATCCACACCGTTGATCCTTCCTTTAGGTTTTAATTTCCCCTCCAATTCATTTTCATAAACATATATGTGTGTGTATATATATATGGAGTTTATATATAGTATAAATTGGTATATATATATATTGCAATTTGCAGGTGTATTATTGAGAAGGAAGAGATGGTAATTAGTAATAAAAAGTATCCTTTTGTGAGTGCACTAAGTATGTGTGGTGGAGATGGTTTCAACAGTTACTCTTCCAATTCTCTTCTCCAGGTCTCTCTTTTTTCATTTTTTTTGTTGACATTTTTTATTATTATTTATATGATATATTACTATACCTAAATGATTATTATATTTTTAAATCTTTTTGTTTTGTTATTTGCAGAGAAAAGTTTTATTGAAGGCTAAACCAATCTTGGTTAAGAACGTAAGAGAAACGGTGATAAATTTAAACTATCCAAAATTAATTAAAATAGCCGATTTGGGTTGTTCTTCAGGACCAAATACATTCATAGTAATGTCTGATATCGTCAAGACAATCAATGTTTTATACCAAAAAAATCCACCTGAAATAGATTGTTGTCTTAACGATCTTTATGTCAACGATTTCAACACAACATTTAAATACATGGAAACATTTAGAAACATAAATGAATCATGTTTTGTTAATGGAGTTCCTGGTTCTTTCTACAAGAGACTCTTTTCCGAAAAGAGTCTTCACTTCATTCATTCATCTTACAGTCTCCATTTTCTATCTAAAGTTCCTAATGGTCTAGAAAACAACAAGTGGGGTGTGTTCATAACAACTTCAAGTCCTTTGACTACATATAACGCTTACCTTAATCAATTCCAAAAAGATGCTTTCAAATTTTTAGCATTACGTTCCAAAGAAATTGTTTCTAAAGGACGTATGGTTCTCACCTTGATTGGTAGAGAAAACAATTCTAAAGATCCATTATATAGAGATTGTTGTCACTTTTGGACGTTGTTATCTAAATCTCTTCGAGATTTAGTCTCTGAGGTATCTCCAAATCATTTTTTTCTTACTTTTGGGATAATGGTGAAAAAACATCCAGGAGTAATTAGAATTTTGACGAAAAAAACTCTAGATATTAAATTTGACAATTTTTTCGGCAAAGAAAATATATGGATAATAAATTTGACAAAAAAACCCTCGATTCTGTTTTTCGGCTAAAAAAATCCTTTGTCAATTATAATTTAAATATATGTTAGTCTTCTAATTAAACGAAACATATGTTTTGAATAGTAGCATTGTAGTAGGTATGAGCCATCATATTTTTCATTTTTATAGCTAAAAAACGTGTGTTTTATTTAATTAGAAGACTAATAAATATTTAATATTTATTTGATATAGAGTTTTTTTTTATGTTAAAAACAAAATGAAATGTTTTTTCACCAATTTATTTTCTAGTGTTTTTTCCCCAAATTCCAAACTCCTAGATTTTTTTACCGAAAAAAAAAATCAAGAGTTTTTTTTTTTGTCAAATTTTTTTTCTAAATTTGTTCTCGCTAAAATTCCAAACTCCAATTTTGTTTTTCTCCATTATCCCTTGAATTTTTTTTTAAAACAAGTCAATGAGTAATAAGATTTGCTATGATAGGGTGTTGTGAGTGGTGCAAAGGTTGATTGTTTTAATCTACCGTTTTATGATCCAAGCGAGGAAGAAGTGAAGGAGATTGTAAGAAATGAAGGTTCATTTGAGATTAATGCTATAGAGAGTCATGAATTTGATCTTGCTCATAGTAATAATCTTGATGAAGATTACAATAAGAATAAATTAGCAGGACAAAAAGAGGCTGATTGCATAAGAGCAGTGTGTGAACCAATGCTTGTAGCTCACTTTGGACACTCCATTACTGATGCTTTGTTTCTAAAGTATGCAAATCATGTCTCTCAACATGCAAATTGCACCACCAAAACGACTCTCTCTCTTGTCGTTTCATTGGTCCGGAAGTAACTTTATTATAATATATATTTACTTTATTAAAATAGATATTTACTTTATCAAGTGTGTTTGTTTTATGAGTGGAAAAATATTATATATTTGTTTATGATTTCAGAAATGTTATGTGTTTGTTATGATTGAGTAAAAGACTATGATTATATACAATTTTTTTTTTATCTATATAAACGTGATATTTTTTTTTATTTGAGTTCATATATTAACGTCAAAACATATTTATATTACAAACAAAAAATTGTACAAAGATGAAAGTGTTTGTAAAATAGACTATATACATATAAACCTAATATCTATATCTCTTAAAATACCGTCTAGGATTTCTAAGAATATAGACAAAAATACAATTTATGTCTAATTAGTGAACTAATTTATGTATTTGGTATATATATATATATATATATATCATCATCATCATCATAATTCACAAGACTGATTTTGAGCATGTTAACCAAATTTTTGAATGGTAACAAGCTAACCACGTTTTTGATTGGTAACAACTTTGTAAAGTAGCTAGTGGTACTAATTATATTATTTTATTAAAGAACATTTAATTTTCAGAAAGAGATAGTAATCATGCATATTCAATATTGTCGGATGATAATTTCAGTGGCTGAATCAAATTTGTTACACGTAGGTTTAGATATTTATATTTGAAAAAATTAGGTGATGCACTTGCAAGGATAAAGTAGGATATACCAACTTTTTTAGGGAAAAGAAATATGAAAAAGATAAAGAAAACAAGACCCCATACATGTATCATATATTTCACTTTTAGTCAATTTGTGGACAAATATTTGTATTAATAAAAAGGAATTTAAAATTCATGCAAAGTTGATATTCTCTCCGTATTTTTATATAAGTCGGTTTAAGAATAACTTTTTTATCAAAATATATGTCGTTTTCAAATTTCAAGATAAAATTTATAAGAAAATAATTATTATAATCTCAATAATAAACATACAAAAATTAAATAAATATCAAAAGAGTAAACACATTTAATAACTAAGGTTATTTTAAGCAAAATAAAAAATATTTTAAATTGTGTGCAAAATGTCAAAACGACATATATAAAAATATAGATGGACTAGTATAGAATAATCATTTAGGAATAAAATAAGGATAAGAAATAAATAAAATAAAACAATGTTTTTGAACAACTAACTGGACGTGTTTCACGTTTGAGATATGTCAAATTTACATTTCCAACCCTATCCCATTACTCATTAGAATTCACTCACACCACAAAACGACCTTAAATATCTTTTTATATTAATGCTAGATATTTATCTTTTCAAAATATCTTTTAATCATTTTAATATTATTAAATTTTGAAAAAGATGGATATCTGTTTTTATTGAATGTAAGTTATAAACGAAAAAGAAAATCTAAACATAAATATTAAAAATATCTAACCGTAAGAAAAGCCTATATATAAACTTAAATAGTTAGTACAAAACCAGCATATGAACTTTTAATTAATAAGTATAATAATTTATATACATATAGAGAAAATAAAATCTACAAAAATGATACTATGCCTAATAATTTTAAAGCAATATGTCGGTCCAAAAACAAAAATATCAAAAGTATTTTACAAAATATAATAAAATCTACTTATTATTTTATACCTTTGAAAAAAGTAATTAATTTTGGAATTCCAACGTATCATGCAAGACCTGCACGTCACCAAAGTTAGCAGCACTATAAATGAAGTGTGTGTATAATGCAAAGCGACATACCATTCACTAAAAATCTCCTCTTTATTAAGACTTTTCTTGGAAAAATAAACAAATCATGCCAGAAATTGAATCAAGATCCACACACACCAATATTCATCCTTCCTCAAGGTTCTAATTTATGCAATATTATATTAATTGTGTGCTTAATTAATAATATATACACATGTTGAATTAATTAACATATATCTATATGTGTTATGTGATGTGATTTAGGTGTGATGATGAAAAACATAATAATGGAGAGGAAGTGAAGATAAGTAGGAAACGTTCTTCGAGTGTTCTAAGTATGTGTGGTGGAGATGGTGACAATAGTTACTCTTCCAATTCTCTTCTTCAGGTTCATTTCTTTCTATTAATTTTTTTTTCATATAATATAAACATGCATTTAGTTTTCTTAATATAACTTTTTTTTTTTTTTTCAGAGAAGAGTTTTGTTGAAGGCTAAACCAATTTTGGTGAAAGCGACAAGAGAAATGGTGATTAGTTTGGATTATCCTAAAAGCATTAAATTGGCTGATTTTGGATGTTCCTCGGGACCAAACTCATTCATCACAATCT
>KE153404.1:38751-77540 GCA_000411095.1 Aethionema arabicum
GTTTGGATTATCCTAAAAGCATTAAATTGGCTGATTTTGGATGTTCCTCGGGACCAAACTCATTCATCACAATCTCTGAAATTGTCAACACAATAAATGTGTTATATCAACAAAATAACAAACACCCACCAGAAATAGACTGTTGTTTAAATGATCTTGGAGATAACGATTTCAACACAACATTCAAGTTCGTGCCTCTTTTCAACAAGAAGATAACTAACAACAGATCATGTTTTGTCTCTGGAGTTCCCGGTTCTTTCTACTCAAGACTCTTTCCTCAAAACACTCTCCATTTCGTGCATTCATCTTACAGTATCCATTGGATCTCTAAGGTCTTATATATTTGAATACTTTGTGATATACATATTTTCAATTACTTAACACAAAAAAACAATTAAAACCTTAATAAACTTTATATTATACGATGTTATAAGGTACCTGATGGAGTATTGGAGAGTAACAAGTGGGGTGTGTACTTAACAACTTCAAGCCCTTTAAACGCTTACAAGCTTTACTTGAATCAATTCCGTAGAGACTTCACGGCGTTTTTAGAAATGCGTTCTAAAGAAATGGTTTCTAATGGACGCATGGTTCTCACTTTAATCGGTCGAAACAACACTTCCATTGATCCATTATATAGAGATTGTTGTCACTTTTGGACCTTGTTATCAAATTCTCTTCGTGATCTAGTCTCTGAGGTATCAAAACATATCAAATCAAATGAAATCTCCTCTTTTTTCAACGTTTTACATGGTTTTTTACATGGTTTTTAAACATGGTTGTTACAAAATGAACAGGGAATTGTAAGTGCCTCAAAGGTGGATAGTTTCAATGTGCCATTCTACGATCCTAATGAAGAAGAATTGAAGGAGATAGTGAAAAAGGAGGGTTCTTTTGAGATTAATGACCTTGAGATTCATGGATTTGATCTTGGTCATAGTAACCATGCTCATGAGGATTATAGATCAGAATCAGTAAGATCTAAAGCTGGACAAAAGGAAGCTGATTGCATAAGAGCTATAAGTGAACCAATGCTTGTGGCTCACTTTGGAGACTCCATTATTGATCCGTTATTTACTAAGTACGCCAATCATGTAGCTCAACATGCTTCTTGTACGAACAAAACGACGGTTACTCTTGTCGTTTCATTTGTTCGGAATCAGAACTTATAACTTTCTTCATATAATATTAAGTGTGTTTGTTTAATGATTGGAAAGTATTATGTATTTGATTTATGATTTCAAAGATATTACATATGTACTTTCTTATGATTGAATAAAAGATTATAATTATATAAGAAAATTCCTTTTTTTTCCTCTAAGGGCATCATTATAGGTGACACAAAAGGATCCTAATTGATTTTTTAATCAAAACAAAAAAAAAATTTTGTCCAAATTTTATATGACCAAAAAAAAAAAAAATTTGTTATTAAAAAATTAAAACCCCTTTGTGTCACGTATAATGCTGCTCTAACGTGATATTTTTTAATTTGAGTTTAAATCCATTTTATATTATAAAACCAAAAACCCAGTTTGATAAAAATAAAACATTTTTTTTTTGTAAAATACACAACACTAGCTTCTTTTTTTTTTTGATAATCCGCATTCCGCAACATTCACTAGAAAGAGTTATTAATTACGGCACGTTTAGAGAAAATACCGTAATTAATGGAGATAAGACAAAGGAAAGGAGAAGATATTAATCATGTACTATAAATTAATTCAGTGGCTGAAATGAAATTTAGTACGAAGTATGCCCCATTTACATTACCCATTAATACAACTCACTCCACAAAACGACCTTTCATCACTTATTAATTATTATCTTAATGGTAACGTTCTTCTACACAAATAATATTTCTAAATATTTATATTATCAATTAAATTTTGAAATACGAGCATATATGTTTCTATAGAATGTAATTAAATGAAATATATCTAACTAGAAATATTAAAATGTATATTAGATTTTCATTTATGGATATAATACAAGAAAATTGATTTTTCTTAGCAACATATTTATAGTTGGAATATAAAATCCAACAAATGAAAATCTCACTATAATTTTAAAGCGCGACCATTATTTTTTCGGCCCAAAAAAAAAAATACTATTTTACAAAAACATAATAAAATCTATTATATATCCCTTTAAAAAACATTTTTCGTTTCTTTAAAAATATAATTTTTTGTTTCAACCAAATACACACATTTTTCTTAATCATTTAATGTTTTTTATTTTCACTTTTCATTATAAAATCTCCTCTTCTAAGTTATTTTTCTTGAAAAAATAGACAAACAATAAAGAAGACATGGAATCAAGATCCACTCACACCATTGATCCTCTCTCAAAGTTGTAATTTCTCTCCAATTCATATTCAAAACTCAAAGCATAGATCTACAACTGTATATATGTATATGTAATATGTTAAATTGACATATCTAAATACATATATATTTGTGTGTATATACATGATGTGCTTTAGGTGTGAAGATGAAAAGTACATTAATGTCGTGGAGGAGATGAGAAGTAGTAGATCTTCTTTGGTGAATGTTCTAAGTATGTGTGGTGGAGATGGTGCCCATAGCTATTCTTCCAATTCTCTTCTTCAGGTTTTTTTTTTTTCATATTCTTTTTGTGACAAAAAAAATAAAAGACAATTATCTTAGAATTCTCTTGCAGTGATCTAAGATAGTTTCTTATTTTTAATTATTTTCAGAGAAGAGTTTTGTTGAAGGCTAAACCAATTTTGGTTAAAAGCACAAGAGAAATGGTGATTAATTTGGATTATCCTAAATGCATTAAATTGGCTGATTTTGGGTGTTCTTCAGGACCAAACACATTCATCACAATCTCTGAAATCGTCAACACAATAAATGTGTTGTATGACCAAAATAACCAAAAGCAACCAGAAATAGATTGTTGTTTGAACGATCTATTAGATAATGATTTCAACACAACATTCAAGTACGTGCCTTTTTTCAACAAGAATATAGCTAACAATGGATCTTGTTTTGTATCTGGAGTTCCTGGCTCCTTCTACTCAAGGCTCTTTCCACATAAAAGTCTACATTTTGTGCATTCATCTTACAGCCTCCATCGGACCTCTAAGGTCTTATATATAATTAAATACTTTGTTATATTCATTTTTTGTGAAAAAATGAGCAGGGTGTTGTAAGTGCATCAAAGGTTGATAGTTTCAATGTGCCATTCTACGATCCTAGTGAAGAAGAAGTGAAGGAGATAGTGAAAAACGAGGGTTCTTTTGAAATTAATGAGTTTGAGATTCATGGATTTGATCTTGGTCATTGTAACCAAGAAGAGGAGAATAAATCAGATACAGTAAGATCTAAAGCAGGACAAAAGGAGGCTGATTGCATAAGAGCTGCAAGTGAACCGATGCTTGTGGCTCACTTTGGGGACTCCATTATTGATGCATTGTTTGCTAAGTACGCCAATCATGTAACTCAACATGTTACATGTACGAACAAAACGACGGCTACTCTTGTCGTTTCATTGAGACGGAAGTGATCTCAGTGTGTATCATTTTTATGATTGAAAAATGTTGTGGGTTTAGTATTAATTAAGATGATCCAATGTGTGAACAAAGAATGATGATTGTCTCAAATTACAAGAAAACAAAATAAAAAATATGTTGATAAAAATAATCAATTTTCCTTTTTTTTGTATAATCAATAATCTTTTATCAATCATAAGCAAATCATAAGTATCTACCATTACCAAGTTTGCATGAGAATTTTTCAATTAAAAGAATTCAAGGTCGTTATGTAGCATAAGCAAAATTATAGGCCCAAACTGTAATAAGCAAAACGTTTGGGTCCTTTTGTAAAAGACAAAATCTAGAGTCTAGAGAATATAAATATATAAATATATTGCTCCAGTCTATAATTAACAAACATATGATTATTCGGCAAAAAACAAAAACTCTTAGGTCATTCTGTTATAAGCAAAAAATAAAAGGTATTTTCGTAGTAAGCAAAACTGTAAAGCCATTTTCTGTAATAAAAAAAGTAGATAATTTACAAAAATGGATCTCGTTATATGCGTATTTACGTGTTATACCCTTACCGGATAATACACAGGCATCAAAAATAATTTCTGCTTCGCTCTCCCGATTAAAGGGCACACAACAAGAGGACAGCGACGAAGGCGAATTAGAGAGGAACTAAGGTTTGTATCAATTTGATTTATGTGTGGAGGAGGTTCTTTGAATTTTGTTATTACTGAAAAATTTCTCATGGAATTTTGATTGTGAATGCAAATGTTCTTAATGTGAAGTTGATTCTGGGTTCACAATTGATGGCGAGAAAGCAGATTTGGACTGAATTGGGATATGATTTCACTATTTGTTAATTTCAGTTATTTGAATTTGCTATCGACTATGTACTGTCTATGAGTGAATTGATTGTCGGTATTCTATAAGGGTTTAGGGTTCCTTATAATCGATTGTAATTTCAAACGCATTGGTTGCGACAGTGGTTTAAGTCTACATTCATTGATGGAAAAAGATATCAGGAGAGAGAAGCTTCAAGGTTTGGTTGTGGTTCTTGTTGAGGCGAAGGTAAGAAGTTAGGGCTTGGTTTTGTTCAGACTTCAATTTTGCTTGTCTTATGTTTCTGATTGTCCTCATTCTATTAACGAGATTGCCTGATATCTTTAAAACTGTATGTATCTGTGCTGGGTGTGTAGATCATAGATGTGAGTATATCGAGATTAGGATGTGAAAGCCAGTTTGCCAAGGATCCCAACCTTATTGATCATTGCAGAAACTATATGATATTGCCTCGAGCATTTTAATTATACTGTGATGTGTTAGATTTAGTTGATGGTATGGTGATGGACTTCTTTAAGTGGTTGTGTACAAAAGTTTCATTAGGGAAACACCAACCAGTAAAGAAGAAAATCGTGAATTAATCAAAGGTTTGTTCAATGATTTTCTTCACCAGCTGTTCTTTGATTCTTATTCAGACGTTATTCTCTTTTGATCGTAATTCTTGATTATTATTATACAGGTCTCGTTAAGAATCCCATTTCTCACTTTTGGTTTAACACTTTTGTTCTAGTACAAATTTTTCTATGTGGATTCAACATTTGTGGTGATGAGAGTGGTCCGTAACGCATGTTTATGTTCATGAGATACCAAAAAAAGTGATTGACGACTTGGTAGGACAAACAACAGTGAATCACTTATTGTTATTATCTATTATGCTTTTGTGCTTTAGATTTTCTGAACGGTGGTTAGTCCCTTGTATTTTATTTGGTCTTTTGATATGTTTTGTTTCAAGTTCTCTGTAGATGCTCACGGGCATTATATGATAAACATGGTTAAAAGAGTTTAATGTTTGTTGTAATGTTGTAGGTAGGAGGAACCGATACAGTCATAGGGCTTCCTAAAGTGTTCACAGAGAACAACAAGGTGTTATGGGCTTGTTGCATCTCGTAAATAACCAAAGTTGAGGGGATCATAGTCGGAAGAAACTGGTCAAAGCAGTCGGGAGATACTGTCAGTGATCCATGGATCTCCGACATCCAATGTATAGAGCTCAAGATACTGAGTTTGAAACCCTGTATAGTATTATCTGGGAAGGCTCTGAATCGGGGGGCTGATAGCATAATCAATCAAAGTTGAGGGGCTGATAGCGCAAATAATCGAAGCTGATTAGCGGTCGTGCAATTAATCGAAGCTGGAGGACTGTCGCGCAATTAAGCAAAGCTGGAGGACCAGCGCGCAATTAAGCAAAGCTGGAGGACCAGCGCGCAATTAATCAAAGGTGGGGGACCAGCGCGCAATTAATCAAAGGTGGGGGACTAGCGCGCAATTAATCAAAGGTGGAGGACTCAGCGCGCAATTAATCAAAGCGGGAGGACCGTCGCGCAATTGATAAAAGCTGGAGGACTGTCGCGCAATTAAGCCGAGCTGAGGAACCAGCGCGCAATTAAGCAAAGTTGAGGTACCAGCGCGCAGTTAAGCAAAGCTTAAGGATCATCGCGTAAATAGCCAAAGCTGAAGGACCACGCGTAAATAACCAAAGTTTAGGGGCCATTCTACGATTAGCAAAATTTTGCGACGATCGCGTAATTAACCAGCAAGGTATGTTTTCTGCACCCTCCCTCGGGAATCCAAGATCTCTCTGTCGGTGAGATTAGACGACAAAGTTTGTTTTTCTTCAGAGCGGAAGATCTGGTACGTTAAGATCACGATGCAAGGTAAAGCTTATCGAGTCTTCTGCGTAGGAACCGTTGATACGAAGCTTGATGAGCTACTATTCGTAGCGGGATCAGTGCGATCCAATATCGAAGTCTTCTCCAAAAACTCATCTTCCAAGGTAAAATTAGTTCGGATGCAGAAATGTAAGCTGATAATTGGTGAATTACTGAGACTTTCCAAGTTAAATTAGCTCACTCGAGTGCGAATGTGGGTGAGCTGATATATAGTTGGTCGCATTTTTAGTTTTTTACTTGGTTGTTATTACGTGACTTCTCTTTACCTGGTATGTCATAGTCTAATGAGGTCGATTCCCATGGTTGCTCAGTTAGTTCAGTTTAATACGAAGTTTAATTTGGGTTTTCGAAAGGCATTTGAAGAATATTGGATTGGTTCCGTCATGAATTGTTTGTCTTTGTGTTGGAGAAGTGAGAGCGGTGAGAAATGGATCATTTTTCTGAATCGATTCTTTGAAATAACAGGTTGAGATTGTGATTGTGGATGTCTCGGCGGGTACCAATCAGGAGACTTATAATGCTGCGGACTTTGCATTTGTCACGAGAGAAGAAGTTCTGTCATGCTATTTTGGATCGGCTGAGAAAAAACCGGTGGAACTTCCTGATGATAGAGGAGAGGCAGTATCTATCATGAGTAAATGTCTTGAGAATTTTCTTAGGCAAGCCTTAGAAGATAATTCTCTTGCTGGGGCAATAGGCCTTGGCGGAAGTGGAGGAACGTCGCTGATATCATCTGCTTTTAAGTCTCTTCCGATTGGGATACCGAAGGTCATTGTATCTACTGTGGCCAGTGGTCAAACTGAACCTTACGTTGGGACATCAGATTTGATCTTGATTCCTTCTGTAGTAGATGTCTGTGGTATCAACAGTGTTAGTAGGGTGGTGTTTTCAAATGCTGGGGCTTCTTTCGCTGGTATGGTAGTTGGAAGGCTTGAGAATTGTAGAAGCTCCCCAAGAGATAACGGGAAATGCACCGTGGGTTTAACTATGTTTGGGGTGACAACTCCCTGCGTAAATGGAGTTCAAGAAAGATTAACAAAGGAAGGTTATGAAACCCTTGTGTTTCATGCCACGGGTGTTGGGGGAAGGGCAATGGAATCTTTGGTTAAAGAAGGATTTATACAGGTTCTCTTTTCTCTATTCTCCAAGTTCTGGTTCCTTAGCGCTAACTAGCTTGGCTTCATGATTTATGCACTAGTCCAAATTCGTATAGTGACGTTGGTTTCTTCTTAACGTTTCCTTTACATGTTCTTTGTTCAGGGAGTAATGGATATTACAACAACCGAGGTTGCAGACCATATAGTTGGAGGGGTGATGGCATGTGATATCTCCCGATTTGATATTATCATAGAAAAAGGAATACCGTTGGTTTTAAGTGTAGGAGCCTTAGATATGGTGAACTTTGGAAGCAGAGATTCAATACCTCCTAATTTTCAAACGAGAAAAATTCATGTTCACAATGAACAAGTGAGGAATCAATCGACAAAATGTTTATTCCATGGCTTGTATTACCGTTATAATGTGAAGCTTCTTTTAAGGATAGCTTAAGTTTCTGCTTTTGGCAGGTTTCTCTCATGCGTTCAACAGTTGAAGAGAACAAAAAATTTGCAAGATTCATTGCAGATAAACTGAACAAATCATCAGCAAAAGTTAGGGTTTGCCTCCCAGAGAAAGGTGTCTCTGCACTGGATGCTCAAGGCAAACCTTTCTGTGATCCAGAAGCCACTGGCGCTCTCATAAGTGAACTACAGAGGCTTGTTCAAACCAGTGAAGACCGACAGGTATTTCCTTATTTTTGTGTCTGATTCTATTCATGGTCGTGTTTTGTCTTGTGTCATCCACGTTTAGGTCTTGAAATGTTGTGTATCTTGACAGGTCAATATTTACTCTCACCATATCAACGACCCTGAGTTTGCTGAGGCATTGGTTGCTTCATTTCTTGAGATCTGTCCAAAAGGCTCTGCACAAATCGCACCCTCTGAAACTACTGGTAAGCCTGACGATGGAAATGTGTCTAAGATGAGCTTGACGCCTGAAAGGATTCCATACAGTCCTAAAGATTTCCCTAATGCAAAACCAGGTTTCTTTTGTTCTTCCATCTTAATGATCAGTAAACTAGTTAGTGGACCAATTGGTTAAACTCTTATAGTTCTTCTAGTCTTGTACAGAGTTTACATGTTAAGAGGAAAAACGCTTACTTATCATCATTGAATCCAGAAACCTTGGAACGAACACAGAGCATCTTGCGACGACTAAGAGATCAAATAGAGAAAGGAATACCAATAATCGGCGGAGGTGCTGGTACTGGAATATCTGCAAAGTTTGAGGAAGCTGGTGGAATTGATTTGATAGTAATATACAACTCAGGACGTTTCCGTATGGCTGGAAGAGGATCATTAGCAGGCCTATTACCATTTGCTGATGCCAATGCAGTCGTTCTTGAAATGGCAAATGAAGTTTTACCCGTCAGTTTCTTAGCTCTTCCCATCAATCATTCACACAATACACAACACAATTGCATCTCTTTAACGCCTATCATCTCCTTGTATCGAATCCAACTTGCAGGTAGTAAAAGTAATACCTGTTCTTGCCGGAGTATGTGCTACTGATCCGTTTCGACGTATGGACCATTTTCTGAAGCAGTTGGAGTCCATTGGGTTTGCTGGCGTTCAGAACTTTCCAACGGTCGGTCTCTTCGATGGTAATTTTAGACAAAATCTTGAAGAGACAGGAATGGGCTATGGGTACGGTACACAAAAAACTCTTTCAAGAATCATTTTCTTGATCATGCAACTAAATAAGGGTGAAAATAACTTGTCCTTTATTGCAGCCTAGAAGTTCAAATGATCGCAGAAGCACATAAAATGGGACTATTAACCACTCCATACGCTTTCAATCCTGAAGAAGGAGAAGAAATGGCGAAAGCAGGAGCTGATATCATAGTAGCCCACATGGGTCTCACAACATCTGGAAATATAGGTGCAAAAACTGCAGTCTCATTGGAAGAAAGCGTAAGTCGAGTGCAAGCTATAGCTGATGCTGCTCGTAAATTCAACCCCGACATCATCGTACTCTGCCATGGAGGTCCAATATCTGGTCCAGCAGAAGCAGAGTTCGTGTTGAAGAAAACAAAGGGTTGTGTCCATGGCTTCTATGGAGCATCCAGCATGGAAAGGCTACCTGTAGAACGTGCTATTACAAGCACTGTTCAACAGTACAAGTCCATAAACATCAACTGAATTCAACTGCAAATTGTTTCTCTGTAATTGCCTCTGTTTTTTTTTTTCTTTTCAGAGTTTTCATGTAAATCTGAATTTATTTCTTCTTTTTTAACGTTTCAAGTTTGTTTGGTCAGACTTATGTAACATGAGTGTTTTTTTTTCCACGAATGAAACATTGTATACTTAACGTTTCTTTTTTGAGTACCAATCAACTAGTTTTTGTTGGCCAGACTTGTCTAACACAGGAGTACGAGTTTTCATTATTAGAAATATATGATGTATATATAATTATATATATACACACACAACGTGTTTTAAATCATTCTACTAGTTTTTAGTTAAAAAGAAAAAAATCATTCTACTAATTTTTAGTTTACAGTGAATTTGTGTAAAATTGTAATCTAACCACTATTGATTCATTTGAATATATGACTTATGTGATTCTATTTGTTTGAAGCAAAACTATTTTGTATATATCTTTTACATTGTGTTAAAGTAATAACTTATGTGTTTGTCAGTTTGTGTAAGTATATTACTTAAAAGAATTTTATAAGTAATATTTAATGATTAAAAAAATTGTTCTTCGGTAGACTAAGATTTGTATGTGAATAAAATATAGACATAAGCGTGATTAATTAAACGCTCTTTTATACAAGATATAAAAATAAAATAGTGAAGACAATTTGAGGAATAAAATGAAGTCGCTAAAAAGCATATATGTTTTTCCAGTTATATTGGTCTGACGCGCCTGATTTTTAAATTTATTTAGATTTAGCGAAAATAAGGTAAAATCTGTGGACTAACCCCTTGCGGTTTTAGCCAAACGCGCTCAATGCGCTTGAGGTGCGCGTAGGATTCTTTTTCATATAGTAAATGTTGGCGAGCTTCCTTAACGCGCGAAAAGAAAGCTTGGCCCATTTAACTTTCATATGGGTTTTTTTCTCTTATGAGCTTTCTTTTCTTATGGACTTTGCTAAATAAAAACTTATATTTTTTTCAAACATTTATATGCTTTTTTTCACTAAACATTTATATGCTTATTTGTGCTTTTTTTGTTTCTACTATATAATATCTGGTTATATATATAAATATAAATATAAATATATATATATGTATATATATATATATCCAGATATATATAAATTAAATATTATAATTAATCTTAAATATTAAAAATAATCATGCTGCTAATAATGGTCTATTAATTGTTTTTTAAAAGAGTGCAACAATATATTTTTTTTATACTTAAATTTTTAACTAACATACAAACAATTCAATTTAAACATTAAATAATAAAATATATAATCGGAATAATTTAAATGTAATTTATTTGAATTATTTAATAATTAATAAAATTATTCTTCAGGTAGTAATGAGTAAACTAAATAATTTTATGTGAAATTTTCTTTTATACAAAATATAAATAATTAAAAATCAAACAGTTAAGAGAAATAGCGTAATAGAATGAATTTCTTCAGGTATAAATATAATCATGATTAATGAAATTTTCTTTTATACAAAATATAAATAATTAAAAATCAAACAGTTAAGAGAAATAGCGTAATAGAATGAATTTCTGGAAAAATACATGTTTTTCCCGTTGTTTGACCTGACGCGTCTGATTTTTAAATTTTTTTTAATTTTAACGAAAATAAGCTAAACGCGCTCAACGCGCTGGAGGTGCGCGTAGGATTCGTTCTGCGTCATGTGACCTTCCTTAACGCGCGAAAGAAAAATGAGCCCATTCAACTTTTATATGGGCTTTGATATATGAAAACTTGGCCCATTTTATTCTTTTTTTTTATTTTTTTATCTTAAGCCCATTTAATTCATATATACATATTTGTTTGAGTTTTTTTTCTACTAAATAATATCTGGTTATTAGTGTAGATATATACCTAATCTTAAATATTTAAAAGTAATGTTGCCAAAAAAAAAGAATATTTAAAAATAATCATGCTAGTAACGGTTGATCACATTATTTTAAAAGCGTAAAATATAAAAAAAAAAATCATAAGTGTTCAACTAATTATAAAAATAATTCAATTGTAACATTAAATAATAAAAATCATATATTAATCGGAATAGTTTAAGTTCAGTATTGATATTTCTAAATATATTATTTAAAATTACAAATAAGCAAATAACATCCTTTAAATCTTATATATATGCTGTTAATTAAACTTAAAATTAATAATTTTATAAAGATGATATAATTATGCAATCAATTAACAATTAATTAAGTTATTATTTAAATATTAAGAGTCGGCCAGTTTGAACGTAAATAAGAAACAGTGTCCATAATGATCTAAAGCTTCAAAATCCACTGTCACTACATCTATTAAAATAACAATAATCATTTCCATACCTATTGTACATACAAAATTGTGGGTGAACTCCCTAAATTAAGCGATGACACAAAAATTATAGAACTTATAACTATTATAGAAGTGTTGAACTATCATATGTAATAGTAATCAGAAATTTTAGAACGAATTTTCCCTTTATATAAAAGACTTATATTATAGTTCATAATATAAAAAAAAAAAAACATACAAAAAGCATAACTTATCTGGCATGGCAAGAGCTCTGAGTTCAGTCGTCGGAATCAGAGTTAGTATTGGCTGAAGACCTGACGGAGCGACGTATGCTCTCTTGAAACTCATACTCTTCATCATCTTCCTCTCTCTTCTTCTCACTAAGCATTCCTGTAAATACATTTCATTCAGCAATGCTTTCATTGACCAGAGCTGAGAACGATAGATACTGTGAGATATTACCTTTTTTAACCAGAACGTTCTCTAGCTTCTTTGAGCTGAAATCATCCTTCGCACCAAGATCTTGAAACCCAACAAGCCTATCCATCGCAACTCCTTTTCTGAATTTCATGCAACATTAGTGATTTTTATTTAGTTTTAGACTTAAACGATAAAGACTCATGTAGGTAAAGCATGAGTTAATATGTAGGCGAGACCTGAAAAGAACAACACATGGCAAAGTCTTGATAGCAAGCTTCGTGACAAAGAAGGGAGCGTTCTGCAGTTATTGTCTACTAAGTATTAGATTTGCAGAAACGAGATGAAGATCACAATGGAGTTTCAAACGAAGAGTTAAGAAATCTCCTTTTCCTTTTTCTCTTTTTAAATCAATTGGTTCACTGACCTCTGCGTCCATCTTTATGAACTTTGTGTCCACATGTATAGGTGCAAGGGACTTCAGATGCTTGTCCATTATCCTACAATGATCAAGCGCATAGGTTTGGTTCCGAATTCACGTATCAACAGACAAAAAGAGGAGGTGATCGGAGAGAGAGAGGTATTGCATCTTACTTGCAGCGGTAGAATTCTTTGTGGTAGAAGTGACATATCACTTTCTCACTCTTTGTGACTTCTCCCAAGAAGTCACCCTCGCCTACTTCTCGGTATTCACCATGTCCTTGCCTTTTGAATGCTTCTCTCTTTTCCACTTCTCTCTGCTCAGACAAAATCTTGGAGTTAGTTAATAATATTTAATGCTAAAGAAGTCAAAAGTGTCAAGCGGTTCTGTAACCAGTGAGATAGGATACAATAGGATGATGAACTTTAACCTTGAGTGCTGCAATCCTATCAGCGTGCAATTTTTCTAGCTCTGGATCCTACAGTACATGAGCAAGTCAGTCTCCCATAGAGACAGAAGCATAATCTCATATAAAGAGATAAGTGAACAGTTCAAAGAGAACAACATTGTACTCACATCCATCAGTTCGTCAAGATCAACCTCCTCATTAACAGGATTTGATGATTGTGCCTTTTCATTTGCAAGAACTTCCTGCACGGCCATATATATGGAAAGCATCAAAAACATCAGCTACCAGTGTTTGATCAGATGCTTTGATATATCATCATGAGTGTTAATCTTGTTAAGAGATGAAGCACATAGCTCACGAGACTGAAAAAACTTAGAACTCCTATACAGTTTTTCCCCTACAGTAGTACACCCATCCATATGATATTCGACCGAAGCTATGAACTTCAGCCAAAATGAAAAATTGTATGTAATTGTACCCAATTAAACAAAAACGCACAGATTCCCTAGAAACTGCGTAGCCTACCACATCAACAACATTAGGACCCGCCGAACTGCACAAGTCTAGCACTATAGCAAACCTCCACATGACAGATAAGCCACTATCAGTCAGAAACACAATGTATGAACAAGCAAACGACTATCTTAAATCACCAAAAAGATATTATATGAGATTGTCTCAGGTTCATCTCCATCTCAGATAAACCTTAAATCGTCAGACCGAAAATTTAACAGATGTCTCAGGTTTGTAAAAAACAAGGATTCAGAAGCACATTTTTTACTCTTGTTCAAAGCGATCCAAAAACCTAATCATAACTCTAAAACGAAATTCGGGAAACAAGAAATTAAGATCTAAGACTCTCTGGCGCACACCTTCCTAATACTCTAGAAAATAAACTACGAACATCATATCGACGGATTATCGTACAATGAGCGAGAATAATTTTACCTTCTGATAATCTCTAGCCGCTGCCGCCATTACATTTCCAAATGCCAGATTGGAAAGAGTCGACTTGACTGCATCCGGATCCATCTTTAACAAACCTTTGCAGCAAAACAGTAATCAAGCAGAAGAAATGTTAACAGCAACTTCGTCAAATCCTACTGGTATAAGAGCGTGCGAAATCGAAATCCGAGCTTGTGACGAACGATTATGAAACCTGGTGCAAAGAGAGATTTCAATTTCAACAAACTGAAAAGCAAAAAGGCGAACACTCAACAAACGAAACGCAGCGTTTAACTGATATGATTAAATAAGGCCTCTATTTCCACATCTGGGATTGTATACTAATGGGCCATAAAGCCCAAATAAGAGATAGATCATAGTCCATGGGTTTATTAAGTATACGTGTATGGAAATGATTAAAGATAAAGGGTTATGTGATATGTGTCTGGTTTCTAAAGTTAATTTGAATGCCGACAGAAAAAAGAAAAGGACAGATCTGTCTACTTGCCTCTCATCTTGTCATGAATTTGTTACTAGTACGTGTCTCTCTATACGTGAAAGCTCGTAAAAAATCTATCTACATTACTTCAGCGACAAACAGTCCGTGTTATAAGGACACGTGTCTTGAATCAACACACCTACATTTTCTCCTAATGCCACGTGTCATATTCCAAGTAATGATTCACTAATCTTAATTAGTTGATCCATATCCATAAGAACCATAACGGGGCTATAAAAGTAGATGCATATTAACCTTGTTTTCATCAACTCATCAAAGTCTCACAAGTGTAAAAGTGTTTTAAAAGAAAGAAAGAAAAAAAGTGTTTGTTTTAGCTCAAAGAAGAAAAGATGTCGTACCAGAACAGGCCTGGAGCTCAGCAGACTGACGAGTACGGAAATCCAGTTCAGCAAATGGACCAGTACGGAAACCCTGTTAGCGGAGGAGGTTATGGGACAACTGGTGGTGTAGGTGGTGCAGGATATGGCGGTGACACATATGGGGCAGGTCGTGATTCATTATTAGAGTGTTTTTAGTTGGGTTTTTTTTCCCAAGTGTTAAGAGTGTAACATTTAACATGTTATGTTACAGGTGATCAAGGATACGGAAGTGGAATGGGGGGAACGACTGGTGGTTATGGAACTGGGGTTGGGACTGGGATAGGAGGTAGGCAGCATGGGCATGGTCATGGTCAAGAGCAACTCCACAGGGAAGAAGGAGGTGGATTGGGAGGCATGCTTCACAGATCTGGATCAGGCTCCAGCTCCAGCTCAGTATGTACCAAATTAATATACTATGTTTATTTAGATATAATTAATGAGGAGCATTTTAGAGAATGATATATATGATATGTGTAAATAATGTAGGAGGATGATGGGCAAGGAGGGAGGAGGAAGAAGAAGGGAATAACGCAGAAGATAAAGGAGAAGTTGCCAGGTCATCATGACCAGTCTGGTCAATCTCAGGGCATGGGAATGGGAATGGGGACTGGAACCGGAACCGGAACCACCGGTTACGACGCCGGTGGTTACGGTGGTGAGAGACATGAGAAGAAGGGAATGATGGATAAAATCAAGGATAAGCTTCCTGGTGTTGGTGGTGGTCATCATTGAGATGCATACCATTCACCATCTCTATATAATATTATGTATCAAGATATATAAAAGATATATATGTAATAAAAGATGCAGTCGCATTTATATGGTCGGTTTCTACTTTCTATGTTAGACGGCCTGCGATATGTTTGAGCTTTTTAATTTATATGTACCAGTGTGTATCAATGAGCATCTTGCTCTGTTTTTACGTGTGTTTTACGAGATGTTTCATGTATCATGTATGTGTTATGTACTTTTTCTTGCTCTATATATTTTATTTCTTTAAAACAACCGTGGTCGGAGAGCATCACTTTATATATATATGTATTGGCCTTTGTTTTGGGCCTCTCGCTGATTATAAAATGTATGTGTAATATGGGGCCTTTGGCCTCATATGTAGTTGTTATGAAATGAATAATTAAGAAGATATAAATCAAAATTAAAATAAAATGTCATATAATGCAATTTAATATCTTTTGGTCTTTCTTTTCTCTCATTTTTAACGAAATTTGGATTGAGAAAAATATTATATAAGATTATATATGTTTGGTTATATGAAAAGAGAGCAGTTGAAGCTGTTTTGTTCATGTTTTTGGCACTATGTAGGATTTAATTACCTATGCGTCGTATTATAGCAAACCTATAACTCCTTGTTAGCCACACATTAATATTATAAGTTTGCTCGCTGAATAATTAGCATTAATTTGTTGACTATTTTAATCAATTGTCAACCTAATAAAACCCTATAGAGAATGCTTAATTAGATCTTTCAAGTTAATCTCTCAATTTAATAACTTTCAAAACGTCTTTTCTCTGTTTGGTACGAATTGACCAAGTCTAAACACACAAACCTTAGCTTTTAAAGTTAACCAAGGATCATTATATAATAATATGCATATAAAACCTTGTATTTCTAGATATTCAAGATATATAAATTAAATAAAAGTCTAACAAATCCAATATTCATACCCAATATTCCTTCAAGTAAAATATAATCTATCAAATCCAATAAGCTAAAATTAGGTACCAACTCCACATCCTCTTTTCTCATATCTCAAGTCTATAAATAAAAAGACTCTTTCAAGAACATCAACTCACCAATTGTTACAAGAAACCGAGTTAACTCAAAACACACTAAAGAAAATGGCTAAGTCGTCAATGAACATTCTTATGGCTTCTCTTTCTCTCATCGTTCTCTTCTCTCCTCTTTGTTTATGTTCCCAAGCCTTTGGAAGTAGTAGTAGTAATGGTGGCTATCTCTTCCCTCAGTTCTATGACCACTCTTGTCCACAAGCTCAACATATTGTTCAGTCCATTGTCTCTAAAGCATATCTTCAAGACCCTCGTATGCCTGCTTCCTTACTCCGACTCCATTTCCACGATTGTTTCGTCAAGGTATACATACTATATAACCAACACAAACATATTGCTACAATTTTTATATAATTCAATTTCTAAATTCTTATAATGAATAAAAAGGGATGTGATGCTTCGATACTATTGGACAACAGTGGGAAACTAATAAGCGAGAAACGATCAAACCCTAACAGAAACTCAGCTCGTGGCTTCGAACTCATCGATGAAATCAAACATGCTTTAGAACAAGAATGTCCTCAAACTGTTTCTTGCGCTGATATCTTGGCTCTCGCTGCTAGAGACTCAACTGTCGTGGTAAGTCATATCAATATTCTCAAACACATAATATTATTTAATTAAACACATATATAGATAATAGTATATATAATCAAAACATTACATATATGTATTATACAGACTGGTGGACCGAGCTGGGAAGTACCACTAGGAAGAAGAGACTCAAGAGATGCAAGCTTGAGTGGTTCAAACAATGACATTCCTGCCCCTAACAACACTTTTCAAACAATTCTCACTAAATTCAAACGTCAAGGACTTGATCTCGTCGATCTTGTCTCTCTTTCCGGTAATTTCCATCATTCTTCCTACACCAATATTACATATGTTACAAACTAACACATTTTCATAAAGGTCGGTCCAATACTTATTACAATAAAGGCGAAATCAATGTGTATATATATATATGATTTGCAGGAAGTCATACTATTGGAAACTCGAGGTGCACGAGTTTTAGGCAAAGGTTATACAATCAATCCGGTAATGGCCAGCCTGACTTGAGTCTAAACCAAAACTATGCTTCTGCTTTGCGTCAACGGTGTCCGAGATCAGGTGGAGACCAGACTCTATTTTTCCTTGACTTTGTGACGCCAACGAAGTTCGATAACCATTACTTCAAGAACTTGATCATGTACAAAGGTTTATTGAGTTCTGATGAGATTTTATTCACTAAGAACAAGGAGTCTCAAGAGCTTGTGAAGCTCTACGCTGAGAATCAAGAAGCGTTCTTTGAGCAGTTTGCCAAGTCAATGGTCAAAATGGGGAATATATCTCCGTTGACTGGTAACAAGGGAGAAATCCGCCGTATCTGTCGGAGGGTTAACCATGCTTATTAATCAATATCTCATTTATGTATAAAATATGGTTTGTAATTTCATGCTTTTGAGTCTTATTTCTTTTGCCTTTCTATGTATTCATCATGTGTATTGGGTGTTTATTAAGGAACAAATATAATACTACTTTTTATTTTAGTATATTCGCTCTATTTTTACGATTTAAATTGTAAACGTGCAAAATCATAATAGTGGATTGTTTTGTGATTTGAAGAGTATTGGGGTTTTTAAGAATAATTAAACAAATAACGGGTGGAAATGTAAATATTTTTCTGAAGGCAATTGGGCCTTGTACATGGGTCTTTAGCTAAGAAAAAATACGGCGTCGTATTGGAAGTGCAGCCACAAACGTCGAGAACTCGTAGTCGGAGATTGTGATGGGGGACGGCGAATCTTTCTTTAGCTGTCTTGTTGCTTCTTCAATCTTCTAGTTACTTCTGTAAAACCAATCGTGACTAATTCGACGCGATACCCTTTGATTGCATCTGAGATTCATTGATGGCGGCGCCGTGGCAGTGGGAAACCGCTACCGCCGGCGCCGTCGCTGGATTCGCCACCGTTGCCGTTATGCACCCTCTAGATGTTGTTCGTACGAGATTCCAAGGTCTGATTTTTCTATTGGTGATCCAAAAACTCGATTGCTTGGCAGCCATTGATTAGTTTGATTGATGTAATTACTAAATTGATCGTACAGTAAACGACGGTAGAGCTTCAGCTCTCCCAACATACAAGAATACAGCTCACGCTGTCTACACCATTGCCCGTCTCGAGGTTTAGCATCTTTTATATTTCATTCTCTGTGCATTGTGATAGATACCTCAATCTCTTAAACGGTTTCTTGTTTTGTTAAATCTTCTGTAGGGTTTAAGAGGACTATATGCAGGTTTCCTCCCTGCTGTTATCGGTTCCACAGTTTCATGGGGCTTATACTTCTTTTTGTTAGTGTTACACATTATCATATCTTTGTTTAGCACACTTCTTGCATCATGATCATGATTTATGATCGACCAATGATATCATGCCAATTTGACACAAGTACATTATCCCTCTGTAGCTATGGAAGAGCCAAACAACGATATTCAAGAGACAGGGAAGAGAAACTGAGCCCTGGTCTACACCTTGCTTCTGCTGCTGAAGCAGGTGCCTTGGTGAGTGAGTATAACACTATGACTTATCGTTTCTTTTCTGTTTTTAGATCTCAAGCTTATGGTATTTTAGGTCTCTTTATGCACAAACCCAATTTGGCTGGTCAAAACAAGATTACAGCTTCAGACACCTCTTCATCAAACCCGACAATACTCTGGGTTATTAGGTCTGTTCCTGCAAAAAATCAATGTACATGATTGTAGTGTTAGTTCCTGAATGTTTCTTATTGATTTTCAGATGCTTTTAGAACCATAATGAAAGAGGAAGGACCCAGGGCGTTCTACAAGGGTATTGCCCCTAGTCTTGTACTGGTGAGTGATCTATCTTGCTTCGCTTTCTTATCCAAGTACCGACCTGTCTCTTGAGACACTACCACAAAAACAGTATCCAAGAACTGTTTTAGTTACTGAAATGCATTAGAGTAGTTTCATTTGAGTTAATACTAAATTAGCTTTCTTCGGCAGGTTTCTCATGGTGCTATTCAGTTTACTGCATATGAAGAACTCCGAAAAATCATTGTTGACTTGAAAGAAAGGAGAAGAAAATCAGAGTCCGCTGCCAATTTATTGGTACTGCGTTTCCTCTTCAAATTCTTATAGGAGCATTAACCTAACTTCCACATTTATTTCAGAATCATAGATTTTTTCTTTTAATATACTCCCGTTGGCTTTCTCTTTAGAATTCAGCAGATTATGCTGCACTTGGCGGCTCCTCAAAAGTAGCTGCTGTTCTCTTGACATATCCATTTCAGGTTATTCGAGCACGATTACAGGTACCTTCTGAATCCTTAACTTGCCTTACTACAACCTGGCCTGTAGCAACATCTGAGGGATTCATAAACAATACACTTTCTTGATTAGCAACGACCTAATACCAGCGGAATCCCAAGATATATAGACAGCTTGCATGTCATAAAAGAAACTGCAAGGTTAGTATCTAATCTTGTCTGAAAATATGATATCTTGTGTTGTTATTAAGCTGTTCTTTATCACTGATCATCTGCAGGTTCGAGGGTCTCAGAGGTTTCTATAGGGGACTAACAGCTAACCTTTTGAAAAACGTTCCTGCATCTTCCATCACATTCATCGTCTATGAAAACGTCCTGAGATTGCTTAAACGAGCTCCAAGAAAAGATTAGATTTTCCTTTTGTTTTTCTTTACAGTCATTCTTTTAGACCCAAACACAGGAAACCTGTATACATAGGAGAGTTCTCGCGCCCAATATATTTTGCATATTAACTTACCATTATTCATGTAGATTCATTGGTAATGTAATATCATGGAAAAATATGCCAGCTTGATTAAACAAAGAAAGCAAATGTAATAACTCACTGTGAGAAAGCTTTGATGACCTTTTGTCTTCAAACCCGCTTGATCTTAGAATTCCGATTATCTTTTCCTTGAACATACTTGTACCTGAATCCACGCACAACAAATGATCTTCCCCATTTTCATCTTCTTCGACATCACTGTCTAAATCACCAGATGTCTGATTCATAGTTCCAGCCCTACAACCATTTCTCCCTGTGGACAAACTCAGCAACTCCATGACCTTCTTCTTCTGCTTAAAGATTGCACCTAGCGTCTTATTCTTCTTCCCGAAACAAGTGCGTGTTAATGCCAGCCATTCTTGAACATTAACATCTGGTGTTACCTCCTTTGGTCTGATCATAACTACAGATGAATCTACTTTAGGGCATGGAACAAACTCTCGTTTACTCACGTCCATTACGAAGTCTACATCAGCTACTAGTTTTACATTCATGGCCAGTCTATTGAAATCAGAATCGCCTGGATTTGCCAACAGCCGGCGGGAGAATTCCTTCTGAAGCAAGAGTGTGGCACTGCGAAAGGTATTTGAGCCGTATACAAGCTTCGCTACAAGAGGAGATGATATATTGTATGGAATATTTGCAACCACGAGATCAAACTGAGGGAAATCTGTCTTCAGAACATCTTCTTGAATAACCTATAGAATCCAGCAAAGTGAAAGAAGAAGGTTATTATGTAGAACATAAACTTATCTTCGGCATTTCGTCAAACAGGTTGTGTGCTTTAGAAACCACATAATTCAATTACCTAAAACAACTTCTTTCCTCTACAAATCAGACGGATTATTATACAAACCAATCAAGTTAAACCAATTAGCAGGTTTTACCGTAAGTTTATTCTCAAATCCATTCGCCGAAACCCTTTTGCGTAGAATCTCCACCATCCGCTTATCTATCTCCACGGCGACCACATTCTGAGCAGCTTGGAGAAGCTTCATCGTGAGATTCCCAGTACCAGGTCCGATTTCCAAAACTGTATCCGTCGGCCTGACATCCGAGCAACGGACAATTGCGTCGAGAATCCTAGTGTTGGTAAGAAGGTGCTGACCTTTGCTCTTACACAGATACAACCCATCGTGTTCCTTCTTCTCCTTGACTGTTTCCAGATTCCCCTCGTACCCTCTTCGCCAGCGATCGCTATCGGATTTTGAAGGAACCCGCGAGTAGGAAGATCGGCGGGAAACAAAGGAAGATAAAAAAGAGCGAATTGATTCGATTTTGGAGAGTGTTTGGTGTTTCAGAATCATTACTCAGGTTTAATCCCCCAGAATATAACTTTTTTTCGTATAAATGTTCGATTAGTGCGAATTTATTTATGCTACGATTCCTTTGTATTATACGGTTCAGTATAGTATAGTATGCGTGGATTTATACATTTTTGCTGATGAATCAATCCAAGCGTTACCTTATTTTATTTTCATCATAACTATTTTTAACGTGTATTAAAAAATGGGCTGGGTATTTAATTTTGGGCCCGGCTATTTGAGTGATCTGCTTCTTCTTTTTTTCCGAAGGAGTGATCTACTTATTTGGATATGAATATAATCTTAATTATTTCTATTAATATATTATTTATAATTATATAGTCGAATTTATAAATTACTATTGTCTATTTATGGTAATATTTCCCATGAGCTGAGTGTGAATATAAAAGCTTTAGCCCTATATTTAGGGTTTGGTAACTAACAACATGATCATGTTAGTAACATGATACACAATAAATTTATTAATTATTATAATTCCTTTTCCCTATTTAGCTGCCTCTACATGTGATTATATTATTATTATTATAATAATCATTATAAATTGTAATTATTATTATTGTCTAATTCCACGGTTGGTTTAAAGTTTATAGTGCTAGATATAACCGGTTGGTTAAAGAGTTGATTGGAACTGGTTTAGTGAGTATATATAGTATCTGTAAAATGTGTTAATGATTGGTTTGGGATTTGAATAATCACAAGGAGACATTGTACACAAGAAAAGTAAGTATAGATTAAAACGTAAACTGGATAGATACGTATATATAGTATGCATGTGCATGAACATGACGAACAATAACTCCACTTCCTTTGGACCCACAACAACCAAATCTTTTCTCTTTTTTTCAAAAAAAAAATTTTTATATATATATATGCCTTTGAGAAAACAAATGATGTGGAGTATTAAATATTTTTATTTTACTTTGAAAAAATAGAGGAAAAAGGTATTAAATAATTAATTAATGTTGTTATTTATGTATTTTATTTAAAAAGAAAAAGGAGCAATGAATGGTGAAAATGAAATAAAACAAGCGTGCCTCTTTTGTAGTAAACACAATTCTCTCTGTTATTGTAAGAAAGAGATGTTTTCAAGTTTAAGAAGTTACATTTCTTAGAACCCAACAAACACTATATTCCAAATCTTGTTTTTTATTTTTTATGTATTTATTTGTAACCAAACAATTACTAGTATTAAATAAATAAATAAATAAATAATAGGAGAATAAAGGAGAAATAAACGCAGGGCTCGAGAAGAGACAATACTCTGTGACTTTAACACCTTTTTTATTGGGAACATTTCTCTTCTCTTTTAGTTCGGACCATCTTCATTATTCGCATTTAAAAATAAAATGATGAGTATTTTTGTTGTTATTTGCATTATATGTTTAATGTTTTTATATAGAATTTGTAATTTAGTAAATATTTGAAGAATAAAAACTTAAAAAAATGTCACTTGTCTTTTGCCCACTCTCTTTCTCACTTCAATTTTCTAATTCCCAAATCATTGCATTTTCTTCTCTTTTTCATTCACTTACACTTTAACCCTATATCATTTATTTTCTTTATTATAAACACAAGAACAACAAAACTAAAATATAAAATCTTTTCTTTATTTTCTTTTTCAAACCTATCTCATTCAATATTTTCTATTTTCTCTTTAAAATGTTACTCTTCCGCAATAGTCAACTCGCCCCAAACTTATAGAAAACGTATTATTGTGTCTTGATTTTTTAAACTTTTGTTGGTAATCATCGATTATTATTAATATACTATTTAATTAGTAGTATTCTGTTATTCTCAGGCAATTCAAGCATGTCTTGATAACTATAATGATTAATTAGTTAGGATTTCATGGGCTCACGAGACAAAGGAGTATGTGTCATGTGTGTAACATATTATATTATAGTTTATCTCAATATATTAATACTTACTTTGACACAAATAATAGAGAGTGACACGTGTGTCATATTACCAATTTTATTTGTATATTTATGAATATAACTATAACATAGTAATAATTAAGTAATTTGTTGGGTTAAGATGGACAACCATCTGCTTTCCAGCTACAAAACTTGTGTGCAGTTATACTTATAAATACCAAACTTATAATAATCAAAGAATCTAAAAAGATTACACAAGCATCGCTATAATTGGTGCTCTATTCACTCTTTCACCTTTCGGTTTAATTTATTAAAGTAAATCAATTATATCAACTAAAAGGTTGCGAAAAAACTTGTTATGTAATTAAATTTGTTCAAATGGATACTCAATTTTAATGTTTTTTGGAGCATTCTTTTTTTTTTTTTCATTTATCTAAACTTGTTCGCATGTATTCAAAATAATATTAGTTGTTTTTTTTTAAATAAATGCGTACTAAAAGCTGTTGAATATATATAGTACTAAGATTATCGTGTTTAATACTAGTATATAAACAAACGCGTATTAAGTAAAGATTACTTTAAAATCCAAAGCATAATTTTTGTAAATAAATAAAAGCTGACAAGATACTCTTTGTACGTAAAACAAATAAATAGTAAGTATTAACCCCTTTATTCTAACGCTATTTAGTATATAAATTATTTTCATTAAAGACACGTTTATTAATAAAATATGAAATAAGACTAAATTATTTATATTTTAGATAATAATTGATAGAAAAAATTTAATACGAACAACAAATAGTCCCAAAAAATGAAAATATTTCGATTTTAAAAACAAATTGCGAAAACATCTCAATTTACTATTTTTCGTTAATACTAATAAGGGTACAAAAGACCTATTAAGAAACTTAATCTACAGAAGTAAACTAAATGGGTTAATTACTATAAATCTATAATATATAGTATAATTTTCATTAAAAAGCTAAGAGTAAGATAGGTTTACATATATAAGATATACACAAAATCGCATAAATTGAATGGGTTTAAGATTATAGTATGAATATATGAGATGGTAATGGGGCCGTAAAGAAAGAACAAAATCTGACAATCAAATAAGTATATTAAAGTTTCATAGCATGATGAAGAATGAATGATATACTTATTACTCATACGACTCTATTTATTTATTTTTTGAATTTTGGATAAATATGAAATTATTTTTCTTATTTTAAAATTGAAGCATTTGGAAAACAAAAGGGAGAAAAGAAGGCAGCGTGTTTTCCGGTAGAAAGGACGGAGAGAGTAAAAGCTCAAGTGTGTACACGTGGCGTCATTTTACACCGTTAGATTGTAAACTCGTGATGATCAACGGTGGAAGATGAAGTGAAGTTTGGCCTTTTGTGGGTTTGTGATAGTAGAAGAGAAGAAACAAGAAGATGAGTGGGAGAGAGAGAGAGGAGACAGAGAATTTAATTAGAAGAGCAGAAAGAGCAGAGGAGAGAGAAAGAGAGTGTGTTAAGGCCATGGCGGCGTTGCAGACCGCAAGGAAGAGAGAGAAACCTCTTTCTCTCTCTTAATTCTTAAGTCTTGAAGTTAATTAAATGTTGTCATACCGACAAACCAACTTTTCTCACTCCCCCAAAAAAGCTATTTCCTATTTCCTATTCGATTTCAAAACAAACCCAGAGAAGAATTCTTCCCCTAACTAAACCCTAGACCTCTCTACTCCTCCTCTTTCAATTTCTTCTAAACATTTCATAAGGTTAAAAAAAGATCCTTTTCCTTCTGGGTCATAGTCTATTCGCTTGATTCTACTTCTTCGCCGCGATTTTGTCTGTAAAGTTTAGATCTTTAGGCTTAATGATGATTTGGGAATTAAGAGAATTGACTAAATCGGAGAAGAAGAAGAAAAAGAGAAGTCTTTGAGATTGAGATCAGTATATATGGCCGGTGAAATTGGAAAATGGCAGGTTTTTTCTCTTTAAGCGGCGGAGGAAGCGGCGGAGAAGGAGCCGGAGCTGGAGCCGGAGGAGGAAGGAGCAGCCAAGATGAACACCATCACCAAACAACCAACACTAACCTTTCTCAACCACCTTTAACAGAAACTTGGCTTTGGTATAGAAACCCTAATTCAAACCCCAATCCAAATCCCAATCCTAATCTCCCATCTGCTTACAAAGGAACTCTTGAACTATGGCAACACCACAACAATCAAGAAATCCTTTTTCAGCAGCAACAACAACAAAGATTGGATCTTTACTCTTCAGCTGCTGGTTTAGGCGTTGGACCAAGCAACCGGAGCCAAATTGATATCACCGGTGAAACCTCCGCCGGTAGATTAATGATGAGGAGTAGTAGTAGCGGTAGCGGCGGCAGCGGTGGATTGAGCTGTCAAGATTGTGGAAATCAAGCTAAGAAAGATTGTGGTCACATGAGATGTAGAACTTGTTGTAAGAGCCGAGGACTAGACTGTCCTACTCACGTGAAAAGCACGTGGGTTTCTGCTGCTACACGCCGGGAACGCCAGCAACAACTTGCTTCCGTTCGACAACCGCAAACGCAAACGCAGCTAAACGTTGAGAGCGTTCCTAAACGACCGAGAGAGCAATTCCCTGCCAAGTCCACCTCACTTGTTTGTACTCGTATACCTACTAACCACATTTCAGGTATTTCTAGACTTTAATATATTTATTTATTAGTGAATTTATTTATTATTATGATATAAATGGTGAAATAACGAGGAATAATAAGGCTTTTTTTCTATAATTTGATTGATAGAAATGAAGCTTCAATGGCAGAAGAAACCCTATTCTTTTCATCAGCTTTTTTTTTTCTACAATTAAAGTTTACATTTTTTGTTGTTTTATTATGAAAATAAAATCACTATTTTGAAGTAAAAACTGACGCTTTGATTGACAGCAGCAACTGTTCTTGAAGATCTTGATATCTGTGTTTATGTCAAAAAAAAAACATGAAAATTTAACGAATTACACATCAAAGTTTTCAACTTGTTATAACCCTTTTTCTTCAAATAACCAATCATGTGATAATTCACCTCAATAACACCATAAAAATTGAATCTTTTTGTAATTTACTTATCTCTAGGGTTACAAACCGGAAATTTCCCTCCGGAAGTGAGCTCAACAGCAGTTTTCCGGTGTGTACGTGTAAGCTCTGTTGAAGATGGAGAAGACGAGTATGCATACAAAACAGCTGTAAGCATAGGAGGTCACATTTTCAAAGGTATTCTTTACGATCAAGGACCTGTTGGGAGCAGCAATAACAATGTTGTTAGTGTAGCTCAGGCGCCGCCGTTGAATCTGATAACAGCCGCCGGAGCATCTGCTTCTTCATCGAGTCCAAATGTGAGTTGCAACACTGGAGGAGGAGTTGTTGCTACGACGACGACAACTTCGGAGTATATTGATCCTGCCTCACTTTATCCAACTCCAATAAACAGTTTTATAACGGGTACACAGTTCTTCCCTAATCCAAGATCTTGAGTTGTGAGTTTTACACTTAGAAACAATAAATAGAGTTTGTTTAACTTTAAAATAGATTCTTACAGCAGAATTAATTAGGGTTTATAAAGATTGTTGAAGGAGATGTTAATAAATGTTGTAATGTGTCTCTTAAAAAGTATTAACCTCAGAATCCGGAATCCGGATTAGTTCATGTTGCTATTATTTCTACATTAATTTTTTCCTTCAATTTTTATTCCAAGATTTAAAATTTCATGAAGAATTCAGTTTAATTTTCTTATTACTTGTTAAGATCGAAGGCCATAAATTATTTGTATTCAAGTGAAGATTTAATTTTAATAAAACTGAACTTGAGACAATCAATTTATTTTCTTTTCTTTAATGATTATTTTGCATTTTTTGTTTTGTTTGCCGAAGCATTATTTGCATCTATAAATATAATTGTGTAGGATTTGGTAATAATAATGGGAAAGTAATACTAATAGGTGTTCCAAATAATGAAGTGTGAAAAAAGTCAACGAGACTGTCTTCTCTGTGAAAACTCACATCAACAGTTTCCACAGCTGGCAATGATAAAACTAAACTCAGCCTTATCGTTGTTTGTTATTTGTTGTTGACAACTTACCTTTTCTTTTCACATTCCATCTTTTCATTCTCCGAATTTTTATTTAAATTTTTCGTCTCTTTTTGAAAATATAATTAAAAAAAGCTTCTGAGAGAATGTTAAATACAATATTTACTGATTTAAGTTATAGTAGAGGGTTAAAAAAATAGTCATTATAGGGAAAGACGTTTAAATGTGAGTAATACGACGTAATACTTGCCTTCTTGTTAACATTGCTAACTCATGCATAATCATACACCAAATGTATATACATAGATAGAGAGAGAAGAAACAAAAAAGGAAGATATATGTTTGCACACAAAAACTCTTATTTCATACGTCACCTCAACAATTTTATGATAATGTTAAGATGCAATAAGAGAGTGAATAAATCTAATTATATCACAAATCTCATTGCAATTAGATAATTGCGTGAAGAATTTTATGTTATTATTATTGCACTTTGAATGGAATGTACAAGTTTGCATTGGATGACAATCTAAAGCAAACAACTTTAATATGTACCAGAAATCAAAAGGGACCTTGGGAATTGGATCTGCCAACCAATGCAAGAGTGACACGTGTAAGAGACAATCTGAGCTTTGTATCATTGCATTTGCAGTTCAGGGAGACATCACAGAAGCTTAAGGTCCACACACAACTCATCTTTTACCAAAAGGAGTTCTAGATTTTAAGCAAAAGCACAAAAAGAGAAGACAATACACTATTCAGTTTAAAATTCACGTTAAAGCCCATTTAGTGCAAATCAAATACTAGCATAATTTGAATGAAACAGCCCAAAATGGAGTCTTGATGGATCAGACATAACACAACTAAATATAGAGAGATGAAGAACATTTGTCCGAATCTGTTGGATCTTAGTTTGATCCAGTCTTCTTCTTCTTTTCCTTCACCCCTCACTCTTCTCTCCTGAATACATAAACTCAAAGCTAATGTAAATTGATTTACTTTGAGATTTCTTAATTTATTTTACATCCATTTCTTCTTCATCTATAGACCATGATCGCACAGAGAACACACTGACCAAAAACTGAAACAGCTGGTTAGTTACCTTTGTGGAGAAGACGATGCAGTTCTGTTGTTGCAAGATCGTTGGTTATATCCTTTTTCCTTTTCTCAGTCTTGTCGCTTTCAATCTGTTTCTCGGGAAATCTCAGTAGAATCAACAAAATATCTCCCCAGTGTCGCATCTAGCTTCTCTCCAATGGAAGATATCCATGTCTAGATATGATAACCAGTATAAAAACTAACTCTTTTCACATGTTCTGTTATAGTAAGTGAGAATTCACCTACCTGGTCTGTAGACGAGAATCCCCTAATCGTATCTCCACCAATAACTGCGATTCCTTTATCACCAAGCGGCTGCAGGATCACTGCCTACAAGACAGAAAATCATATTTCAGTAGTTTCTTTATTATCAGTCCCTGGAGCATACTAGTGTTCTTGACTAACCTGTGTATTCGATGGCAGAAATGGCAGCTCTGACCTCCCAGGATATAGAGAGAGATTAGCCAAGTAATTCTTTGAGAAACAATCAGTCTCCTTTCCTTAGCCAAACACATATTCTTATAAACAAGTATCATCCGCAGCACGGAAATTTCACTTACGTGCTTTGGATTTCATTACACCTCGGTAGACTGATCCTTGCATCAGCTGATCAGTGTTTACTCCGACTGCTCTGTTATCTTCAAAAGATTCAGCTGCCATCCCAATTTTAACAAGGCAAATGCCATTGTACACAATAACTAGAGATCTACAACATGTGGCAGCTGTAATAGACTCCCAAGCCCTGAGAAAATAGCACGCATTCGTATTCTTTTATCATGACTCCGCAAACCAGAGCTAGATGCTACAACATACAAGAACATTCCTCCTATAAGTAGCTGTAACCAGAGATTTGAAACAAATCATTACCACAATAACTCGGAGACTATAGACGCAGGAAGATTGGATTCCACTACTTTGCATTCTACACCCTGAGGCTGCACCTAAAAGCTCATAAAAAACCAGTATCATATTCCTAATCAACCCTCCAAAGTTTTGATCAGGTAGAAAACTTGTGAAAACAAAAGCAAACTGAGCATGTAAGGGAGAAGGGTAGTTACTGGTATGATAGACTTAGGTCGGATTGATAACCAGACTAAACCAGTCAATAAATTGGTGACGGCCAAGCCAAGCGCTAATAGATCTGCTCTAGACTGTGAGCTACAATCAGAGAAACATAACTTGTATTAACTAAGACTTTTGATGCCCAGAAGTTATATAAACAGTCAAATATACCAAACTCGTTGATCAAAATAGGCTAAGTTTGATTGTTTGTTAACGAAAAACCAATTGATTTCACCGTTAAGAGGAATAACATATCTCCATTAGCCGATAAAAGCTTGAGCTATGGAATGATTACCTGCTAGCATCAGCAACAGGAGCAATACCGGAAACAGCTCGATTGAAGAGAACAGCCAATAGAGAAACGCCTCCGACGTAGATCGGCAAACTCCGGACCAAATCATCGTTTCTGGTAACGAAATCAGCCACTAAATTCTTACTCGGCTTCGGACCTATATAATTTCTCGGATTCTTATCACCCGGGAATCCGAAAATTCAGAAAACAAAAGAAGAGAGAGAGATCAAAATTGATAACCAAAGGAAGAATGCAAACCTGTGAAGTAGAAGAAGAAGAAGAAGCTCTGATAGAAGAACGTGAGAATCGGAAATTAGGTTTCCACAGGATTTGAATTTGTAGGATGATTCTTGCTTCCATCGCTCACAAAGGAAGTGATGCTTCTCAAAAAGAGAAGAACTAGCGATCCTAAAAATTGGCGGTTGCAAAACTATTTAACCTTTATCTGCATACGGCGTCGTTTCGTTACAACCATAACTTTCGTTATTATGTGGTCAATCGTTGACTTTCCTCTACTGATAAATTTTTTCCACATTTTTCCATCCTCCTTTGCTGGGTAACAAAGGGAACCTTCAAAGCTTCTGCAAGTATTTACGAGCCATATATCAAAGTATAAACGATATGTGGAAATCATAAAACACCATTTCCAAGTTAAGATCATTGAGTTTTCAAGGAAATTATTCACAATTTTGATCTTTAAGCCATCTTTGAAAACAATGCTCTTAAGTTTGATTTACTTTTCCAGTTTATTTCTTTAATTTTTCTACTTTTGATCTCCTGTGAAATTTCTGACAATGAAACAATGCCTCAAATTACATCATTGGCATTATTGGCAATGAAAAAATCATAAATGGTTGGGTTAGCTTTCCGACTTTTGATCTGTTGAACTAATTTCCCAAACTTTTAAGGAAATTATTCCCAATTTGATCCATTAGACAAAATTCAGAAACAATGTTATTGAGTTGTTATTGTCTCTTTAGCCTCTGTTTGTTTTTTGTTCCCACTTTATGCATTTTGAAGCTACTTTAGATTTCTCCACCAAATTTACCTTCTCCAAACACTAAGAGAATCATGTTCATAGTCTCAGAAAGTTCATCATTGACTATGACTAATATTGGGACAGTAGTATTCCCACGTTTGATCCCCCTCAGCAAGATATTAGGGTCAACATTACCAGTTTTGATCCTTGAGGCAAATTTCAAGAACAATCCATTGTTTTTTTGTTCATAGCCTGTTCGTTTTTTATTTCCAGTTTTAATCCTTATGGTCACTTAAAGATCCCTCACACAAGTTTTCCGAGATTATTTCCTAGTTTTTATCTTTCCAGCAAGTAGGATTCCCCCAAAATTGTGAGAAACGATTTCATAGCCTCAAAAACATCATCATTGGCTATGGCAAATCTTGGGAGTAGTGACATGTTTGATCCTGAGACAATATTGTAAGGCAAAGATTTCCACTTTGGACCCCTCCGTGGATTCCAACTTTTTGATACTTCAGCCAACTTCTAATGGACAATTTAGATCCCTCGGTCAATATCATAGGGTCGATTTCCCACTTTTTTGATCCTTCAGGCAACATTTAACGGTCAATTTAGATCCCTTAGTGAATCTTAAGGTCGAATTCTCACTTTTTTATCCTTCAACCAAGTTTTAACGGACAATTTAGATCATGCGGTCAATAACTTAGGGCCAAATTCCCAGTTTAGCTGGACCAGATTCGGCAGCCCCAAAAAGCTATGAGAACTCTAGGGACACTATTCTTTTAGTGTTAATTCCAAGTGACATCATTGGCATTGAATAATCCATCAATGGTTGGGTCAGCAACATTGCACTTGTGATCCTTCAGGCATGTTCGTTTGGATTCGGTACTATCCTTCAAGCAACTTTGGATTCTTCAGACAAGGTTCAGAAATACTGTTTCTGAACTTATTTTTGAGATATAATTTCCCAGATTTATCCCAGTTTGATCCTTCAGACAATTTTCAGAAATAATGTTATTGAGTTATTGTCTCTTTAGCTTGTTTGTTTTTGCTCCCAGATAAGTTCCCAATTTTTATCGTTCAAGCAAGTTTACATTCGCCCAACATTGGGAGAATCGTGTTCTTAGCCTCAAAAATTTCATCATCGGCTTTGACAAATTTATATTCCCACGTTTGATTATATTCCCACGTTTGATCTTTCAGACAACTTTTAGGCAATATTCATGCTTATGATCCTTCAAGCAACCTTTGAAGGACAATTTTAGTTCCCTCACTCAAATTCCACTCTTTGATCCTTCAGGCAACCTGTTAAGAACAATTTAGATCCCTCAACCAACATCTTAGCGTCAAATTCTCCTTTTTGATTCTTTAGACAACCATTTGAGGATAATTTAGATATCTCAGCCAATATCTTAGTGTCAAATTCCCCTTTTTGATCCTTCAAGCAACCTTATAAGTACAATTTCGATCTCTAAACCAACATCTTAGAATCAAATTCCACTTTCTGATCCTTCAAGCAACCTATTAAGGACAAATTCTATCCCTCATCCAACATCTTAACGTCGCATTCCCCTTTGGATCCTTCAGGCAACGACAATTTAGATGCCTTTTAGCGTCAAATTCCCCTGTTTGATCCTTCAGGCAACGATAATTTAGATGCCTAGCCAACATCTTAGCGTCAAATTCCCCTGTTTGATGCTTCAGGCAGCGACAATTTAGATGCCTCAGCCAACATCTCAGCCAACATCTCAACCAACATCTTAGCGTCAAACCCTTCTTAAATCCTTTAGGCAACCTTTTAAGGACAAGTTAGATCCCTCAGCCAACATCTTAGGGCCAAATCCCCCTTTTTGATCCTTCACACAGCCTTATAACACCCCACATCTTAAGGTCAAATCCCACTTTGATCCCTCATCCAACATTTTAACGTCAAATTCCCCTTTCTGATCCTTCAAGCAACCTTATAATAGCCAACATCTTAAGTCAAATCCCACTATGATCCCCCAGTCAACATCCTAGCGTTAAATTCCCTTTTTTGATCCTTCAGGCAGCTTACAATTTTGATGCCTCAACCAATCAAATCCAATCCCACTTTGATCCCTCAACCAACATCTTAGCCTCAAATTCCCCTTTTTGATCCTTCAGGTAGCGACAATTTAGATGCCTCAGCCAATATCTCAGCCAACACCTTAACCTCAAATCCTACTTTGATCCCTCAACCAACATCTTAGCGTCAAATTCCCCTTTCTGATCCTTCAGGCAACCTTATAAGGACAATTTCGATCCCTAAGCCAGCATCTTAGAGTCAAATTCTTCTTTCTGATCCTTCAGACAACATCTTAGAGTCAGATTTCCCTTTTGATAACCTTTTAAGGACAATTTCGATCCCTTAACCAACATCTTAGCGTGAAATTCTCCTTTTTGATCCTTCAAGCAACCTGTTAAAGACAATTTTGATCCCTCAGACAACATCTTAAGGTCAGATTCCTCTTTTTGATCCTATCCCCCTTTTGATCCTGAACCTTATCAGGACAATTCGGTTCCCTCAGCCAACATCTTAACGTCAAATTCCCCTTTCTGATCCTTTAGGCAACCTTTTAAGGACAATTTCGATTCCTTAACCAACATCTTAGCGTGAAATTCTCTTTTTTGATCCTTCAGGCAACCTGTGAAAGACAATTTTAATCCCTCAGACAACATCTTAGGCAACGTGTTAAGGACAATTTCGATTCCTCAGCCAACAACTTAGAGTCAAATTGCCCTTTCTGATACTTCAGGCAACCTCAGCCAACTTTTTAGGATCAAATTCCTCTTTCTGATCCTTCAGGCAACTTGTTAAGGACGATTTCGATCCCTCAGCCAACATCTTAGTGTCAGATTCCCTTTTTCATCCTTTCGGCAACCTTGAAAGGACAATTTTGATCCCTTAGCCAACATTTTAGCGTCAAATCCCTCTTTTTGATCCTTCAGTCAACCTGTTATGGACAATTTCGATCCCTCAGCCAACATCTTAGCGTCAGATTCCCCTTATTGATCCTCCAGGCAACTTTTAACCGACAACTTAGATCCCCCATAACATCCTTTCGGTAAACTTTGGGAGGATCAATTCTCATAACCTTTATAGATTCATTATTTGCTATGAGAACTCACGGGACCCCACAAGCAAAAAATTGCTCTTCAAAGCCTCAGTTACATCATTGGCAATGAATTGTTCAATCACTAATCCCACTTTGATCCCTCAGCCAACATCTTAGCATCAAATTCCCATTTTATGCTCCTTGCCTCAGCCAACATCTCAAGGTCAAATCCCACTTTGATCCTTAGCCAACATCTCAGCCAACATCTTAAGGTCAAATCCCAATCCCTCAGCCAAGGGTTAAATTCCCTTTTTGATCCTTCAGGCAACATCTAAACGTCAAATTCCCCTTTTTGAAATTTCAGGCAACCTTATAAGGACAAATTAGATTGTTCAACCAACATCTTAGCGTCAAACTCCCTTCTTTGATCCTTCAGACATCCTTATAAAGACAATTTAGATGCCTCATCCAACATCTTAATGTCAAATTCCCCTTTTTGATCTTTCAGGCAGCCTTATAATTTAGATGTCTCAGCCAACATCTTAAGGTCAAATCCCACTTTGATCCCTCAGCCAACATTGTAGCGTCAAATTCCCATTTTTGATCCTTCAGGCAGCCTTATAATTTAGATGCCTCAGCCAACATTTTAACGTCAGATTCCCTTTTTTGATCCTTCAGGTAGCCTTATAATTTAGATGCCTCAGCCAACATCTTAAGGTCAAATCCCATTTTGATCCCTCAGCCAACATTTTAGCGTCAAATTCTCCTTTTTGATCCTCCTTTTTGATCCTTCAGGCAGCCTTATAATTTAGATGCCTCAGCCAACATCTTAGCGTCAGATTCCACTTTGATCCCTAGCCAACATCTTACGGTGAAATACCCCTTTTTGATCCTCCAGGCAGCCTTATAAGGGCAATTTAGATGCCTCAACCAACATCTTAAGGTCAAATTGCCCTTTTAGATACTTCAGGCAACTCAATATTTTGGGGTTTAAATTCCCACTTATTGATCATTTAGGCACCTTTTAACGGACAACTTAGATCCCCCATAAGATCCTTTTGGTAAATTTTGGGAATCTCAGTTCTCATAACCTTTATTGACTCATTATTTGCTATGAGAACTTGCCAGAAAAAATTCCGACACTTGATCCCATAAGCAAAAAAATTGCTCTTCAAAGCCTCAGGTTACATCATTGGCAATGAAGTGTTCCATCACTTATCCCACATTGATCCCTCAGGCAACATATTAGCGTCAAATTCCCCTTTCTGATCCTTCAAGCAGCCTTATAACGACAATTTAGATGCCTGAGCCAACATCTTAAGGTCAAATCCCCCTTTGATCCCTCAGCCAACATCTTGGCGTCATATTCCCTTCTTTGATCCTTCAAACAGCCTTATAAAGACAATTTAGATGCCTCAGCCAACATCTTAGCGTCAAATTCCCGTCTTTGATCCTTCAGGCAGCCTTATAATTTAGATGCCTCAGCCAACATCTTAAGGTCAAATCCCACTTTGATCCCTCAGCCAACATTGTAGTGTCAAATTCCCCTCTTTGATCCTTTAGGCAACCTTATAATTTAGATGCATCAGCCAACATTTTAGCGTCAAATTCCCCTTTTTGATCCTTCAGGGAGCCTTATAATTTAGATGCCTCAACCAACATCTTAGCGTGAGATTCCCCTTTTTGATCCTTCAGGCAGCCTTATAATTTAAATGCCTCAGCCAACATAAGCTCAAATCCCACTTTGATCCCTCAGCCAACATCTTAGCGTCAAATTCCCCTTTTTGATCCTTCAGGCAGCCTTATAAGGGCAATTTAGATGCCTCAACCAACATCTTAAAGTAAAATTGCCCTTTTAGATCCTTCAGGCAACTCAATATTTTGGGGTTTAAATTCCCACTTATTGATCATTTAGGCACCTTTTAACTGACAACTTAGATCCCCACAAGATCCTTTCGGTAAATTTTGGGAGGATCAGTACTCATAGCCTTTTATAGACTCATTATTTGCTATGAGAACTCGCCACAAAATATCCCGACTCTTAACCCCGCAAGCCAAAAAATTGCTCTTCAAAGCCTCAGGTTACATCATTGGCAATGAACTGTTCCATCACTTATCCCACATTGATCCCTCAGGCAACATCTTAGCATCAAATTCCCTTTTTGATCCTTCAGGCAACCTTATAACGACAATTTAGATGCCTGAGCCAACATCTTAAGGCCAAATCCCACTTTGATCCCTCAGCCAACATCTTAGGGATAAATTCCCTTTTTTTTATCTTTCAGGCAACCTTATAACGACAATTTCGATCCCTCAGCCAACATGTTATGGTCAAATTCCCCTTTTTGATCCTTCAGGCAACCTTAAGGACAATTTTTAGATCCCTCAGCCAATATCTTAGAGTTAAATTCGTCGTTTTATCCTTCAGGCAGCCTTATAACGACAAATTCCATTTTTAGATCCTTCAGGCAACCCCCAATATTTTTGGGTTAAAATTCCCATTTATTGATCCTTCAGGGGACTTTTAACGGGCATCTTAGAACCCCCATAAGATCCTTTCGGAAAACTTTGGGAGGATCAGTTTTCATAGCCTTTATAGTTTCATTATTTGCTATGAGAACTCGCTGGAAAATATTCCTACTCTGAATCCCACAAGCAAAAAATTGCTTTTCAAAGCCTCAGGTTACATCATTGGCAATGAATTTTCCATCACTAATCCTTCTTTGATCCCTCAGACAAGTCTTAGCGAACAAACTCTCGGGACTATATTCTGACATTTGATCCCCACAAGCAAAAAAATTGCTTTTCAAAGCCTCAGGTTACATCATTGGCAATGAAATAGGACAAATTACACATTCTCCATTCTTTTAAGATTTAAGAAAGCACAAAAAATACAGAAAACACAACAACAAATGAAAACCAAAACATTACATAAAATATAATTCCTAAGCATAAAAAACAGTCAAATAAAATAGAAAAGCAGAATATAAAACATAATACGAAAACAAATAAAAACCAAAATCAGGGGTGAAGAAGAGAGAACAGAACACGAATAGAAAAACTGGATCGTAAAAGAGACAACCAAAAAGAACAGAACAGAAGACCAAGGGAAAAAACATAAAGAACCGAGAAGAAACAAACGCTAAATAAAAACCTAGATTTGAAATTATGATGTAAACAAGAAATTAAAAACCTAAATTTGAAAAGTGCGCAAAAGATTTGGAAAACAACATACAGAATAGAAGAACATATCTTAACCCATAAAACCTAGATTGGAAATCCGGTAAAATAAGAGCGTAATTTAAATCGCATAAGAAATCAGAAGGAAAAATTTCAATCTCGAAGTTGAAACAATACGTAACATAGAACAACAAAGAGGAAAAAATGGGTAAGAGAATTGCAAACAATAAAACCCTAGTTTAAAAACTTCAAAGAACCAGAGACTAAAAGAGAAAACGTCGTAGAGAAGAGAGGAAACCTGGTCGAGTCGAGAGAAAACTTCGCCGACAAAAAAAACCTCGCCGAGAAGCTGAAAAAAAATACAAAGAAACTAATGAAGAAAGCTTGGTTATATAGAGAGATAGAGGAGCGTCGTACTTACTAGTCAAGTTTAATTAATTGGAGGAGCGTCGAACTTACTAGTCAAGTTAATTAATTGAAAAAAAAAGGAAAATTAATTAACTGAGAAAAAAAAAGGAAAATTAATTAACTGAGAAAAAAAAATGGAAAGTTAATTAATCACCAAACGGATTCTAACGTTGACAGCTAACTTAATTGATTCTAATTGATTCTATGACAGCTGGAATAAAATTAAAAAATTCAAAAAAAAAACAAATCTATGTTTTATTAACTAAAATTTACTTTTCCGTTGAAATCACTGCACAATAAAAAAAAACAGGCCCCAAAAAAATTGAAATCTTTTTTTTAACGTTTAACTCTAAAACAAAAAAGAATTAACAAAACCGGCGTTGAAAAAATAATATCTGTAAGATAAATTAACAAAAAAAAAAAAAAGAATTGGGGACCAAATTAGAATCTAGGGCTCTTTTCTAATTCACGAGGTTACAGATAAAATCAGAAACAACTAACCTTTTAATTTCAAGAAGATCGTCGCCGGAACAATGATGACGGACTTCAATGAATTTTTCAAAGCATGACGAATGGATTCTCTCTATGAAAAACCTGTAGAATAGACGAGATTAGAAATCCGAAGATAAATGATGAAAAAATTGAGTGATTACCTTCTAGAAAAGCTAAGAAGAATCGACGAGATTAGAAATCTGAAGATAAATGATGAAAAAATTGAGTGATTACTTCTAGAAAAGCTAAGTAGAATCGACGAGATTAGAAATCTGAAGATAAATGATAAAAAAAATTGAGTGATTACTTCTAGAAAAGCGAAGAAGAATCGACGAGATTAGAAATCTGAAGATAAATAAATGAAAAAATTGAGTGATTACCTTCTAGAAAAGCTAAGAAGAATCGATGAAATTAGAAATCTGAAGATAAATGATGAAAAAATTGAGTGATTACCTTCTAGAAAAGCTAAGAAGAATCGA